>CAIGRF010210351.1:21253-48171 GCA_903798235.1 Fraxinus ornus
TTGAGTTTTCAAGGATTATACTTAATTGCTTGAGTATTAATCCTTGCAAGGCTTGTTTAAATCCTGCAAACTATTTGTCATTAATCCTTCAAGCATTGAATCAATCTTAGATGAGGCAAATATTGTTTGAGGATAACAGTATCATCATCAAGTGTTTTGGTAGATATTTCAAGTTTAATTTCTTATCTTCAAGTTCGTGTTTGGTTGCTGCAACATTGATTCATTTATTCTTCAATTCTCGGTATTTTCTCCATTTATTTTTCAACACCTAATGGCAGAAGTATGCAACATAGTGATTTCTAAAATACCGTGTAAATAGTTACGTTTTCGTGTTATTAAAAGTAGTATAGGATAATATGCGCTTTGGCAAACAGAAATATAAAGCAAAACAAATGCTCGAGTAACATTCAATTAATTCAATGGCGACATATGTCAGCTCTCCCATGCTATCTTCTCCGGCTCTTCAAGCCCTCTGCAACTACAAATTCCCAATATCTTCATTTACATTATCTCACTGTAATAAATTGCCAATCTTCAGAAACTTCAATTCTTTCTCTCCAAATCCGAGACGCATTTGCAGCAGCCGATTTTGCGCTGCAGTTCGGGCCGAGTCCACCAACGGCTCCGAGCCGGCTCTTCACTACGACTTCGACCTATTTACGATCGGAGCCGGTAGTGGGGGCGTCAGGGCCTCACGGTTCGCCGCCAATTTTGGTGCTTCTGTTGCTGTTTGCGAGCTTCCTTTCGCTACCATTTCGTCTGACTCTACCGGAGGCGTTGGTGGCACGTTGGTTACTTTCCCTTTTGTTAAAAGATAAATTTCCTCTGTTTTATCTGTATGTATTCATTTTAATAATATTAGAACGTGTATGTGTGATTGGTTGTAGTTTGCTTTGTTTCATTGGATTTTGAGATAGGTAAGGAGATTTACGAGTACTAGAATTACTTGTGGATATGTAGTTAGGACCAAATTATCTTCTTTTGAGTTTTGAACGTGTGTATAGGTCAAAACTTGTAAGTAATCAAACTTACGCATAATGGAATATTAGCAGCCTGAATATTGATTAGGATAATTGCAGCGTAGTTTAATTAACTAGACAGTTTTGGGTTGCGGAAAAGTGATTTTTTTTTTCATCGCGTTTATGGCAAAATGGTTTTGAACTATTCTCTTTTTTTATATTTGAGTTTTCTTTATCTGCAGAGGTAAAATAACTTGTGATTTTTTTTTTTACATGTTTTATTGAAATATCTACGGTCAATTACTTGTTGTTCTGTTACTACAGTTAGAATTAAGCGAATGGAATTTGATGAAAGTGTCTTCCAAAGCCAAATAGTGATGAAGGAGATGTCTCGTCCAATAAGTGTTATAGTGCATCCATGGATAGAGTGGGGAGTTTAAGAAGCTCAATAACGGTCTAATAAAATCTGATGTATTCTGTGAAGGTGTGTACTTCGTGGATGTGTGCCCAAGAAGCTCCTTGTATATGCATCCAAATATTCTCATGAATTCGAGGATAGTCATGGTTTTGGATGGAATTATGGAGCAGAACCTAAACATGATTGGAGCACTTTGATTGCTAATAAGAATGCTGAATTGCAGCGCCTCACTGGTGTTATCAAGAACATTCTGAAAAATGCTGGTGTCACACTAATTGAAGGGCGTGGAAAGGTTGGATAATATTCTCTATAAGGACTCACATCTTATTTTTTTCCATAAGCCATAGATTTATACTGCAATAAATCAGTGATCATATGGATCTCCATACTTTATATGCAGATTGTGGACCTGCACACAGTTGAAGTGGATGGGAAACGCTACTCAGCAAAGAACATTCTTATTTCAGTTGGTGGACGTCCATTTATTCCTGATATTCCCGGAAGTGAATATGCAATAGATTCTGATGCTGCCCTTGATTTACCTTCAAAGCCTAAGAAAATTGCCATAGTAGGAGGTGGATACATTGCAGTTGAGTTTGCTGGCATATTCAATGGCTTGACAAGTGATGTCCACGTATTCATAAGGCAGAAGAAGGTGTTAAGGGGCTTTGACGAAGAGGTAGCAACCGAGAAAAAACTCCATCAAACACAAATAATGCCCTTGTTAAAGTTTACATTGTAGATTAAGAAATTTAACTCTTATTATTCAGATCAGGGACTTTGTTGGAGAACAGATGTCATTGAGGGGCATTGAGTTTCACACAGAAGAGTTGCCTCAGGCTATTCTCAAATCATCAGATGGTTCGCTATCTTTGAAAACTAACAAAGGAACAGTTGACGGCTTTTCTCATGTCATGTTCGCAACAGGACGTGCACCAAATACAAAGGTGAAGATATTCTTTCATTCTTTGTGTTGTCAGGTCATATTTTGTAGGCTTTAAGATAGTGAAAATACCATTTTGGACACTACCATATTGCTTTAATTCAGAACAATTTTTCAGTGTTGATGAATTTGTGATCTGTGACAGAATTTAGGTTTGGAGACAGTGGGAGTTAAATTATCGAAAAATGGAGCTATAAAGGTATTTTTTATGCCCCCCACCCCAGCCCAAAAGAAAAAAAAAAGTGGGCTTATGTGCACATTTCTGAACATATCGCTATTTAGTTTATTTTCATCTGTAATTATTTCTCAGGTTGATGAATACTCTCAAACTTCTGTTCCATCAATTTGGGCAGTCGGAGATGTTACTGATAGAATAAATTTGACCCCAGTTGCTTTGATGGAAGGAGGAGCATTGGCAAAAACTCTTTTTGCAAATGAACCAACTAAACCGGATTACAGGTGCTCTTTCAACCGTGATGGTAGCCTGAAATTCTATCTAAATTACTAACCACATGAACCGTGCATATAAATGAATTCAGTACATGCAGAGAAAGATGACCACCGATTCTAGTATGTTGGGATTTCTGAAGAATTTCGTAATGGAAAATATCTTATTTTTTTGAACATGTGATTTCCTTGCCTTGTGCAGGGCCGTACCTTGTGCAGTTTTTTCTCAGCCACCAATTGGTCAAGTTGGTTTTACTGAAGAGCAGGTGAGCACGAGGATGTGTGTACAGTGTACCTGCAAATGTTTCACCAACTTCAAATCTCAATATGACAAAATTGTGCAGGCGATAAAGGAATACGGCGATGTTGATGTTTATACGGCGAACTTCAGACCTTTAAAAGCTACTCTTTCAGGCCTTCCAGATCGGGTTTTCATGAAACTTATAGTTTGTGCGAAGACTAACAAAGTTGTGGGTGTGCACATTTGCGGAGAAGATGCACCAGAAATTGTCCAGGTTGCCTACTCTTAACTTTCGTTCATTCCAAATTTTTCTTGAGATGTATGTCACGTGGTTTTATTTCATTATGGGAGTTCCAGGGATTTGCAGTTGCGGTTAAAGCTGGCCTCACCAAAGCAGATTTTGATTCGACAGTGGGTATCCACCCTACAGCAGCAGAGGAGCTTGTCACCATGAGGACACCTGTACGCAAGGTCCGAAGTACTCCATCTGAGGTCTGTCCTTTATTTAGAGATTTCCCAGTTATTTCATAATTAGATGGACGATAATAAACTTTGAAGTTGAGTAATTCTGAAGGCTTAAGATAACCCCTTGGAACTGTCCGCAAAATAATGAAACCCGTTTGACTTGCACAAAATGATGAAGATCGAACAATGTTTTGACGAGTCACTTCACTCAATTGTTATATCTTATATTTTCTGATGTTCCTTGAAGAGTTTATAATATATATTTAAGCCTTGATTGTTGTTAATTTCACCTCCATAATGAAAAGACTACTTTTATTTGCTAAATATCCGATGGTTGGCACTCATTGAATAGTTTCTTAATATTATAACCAAAATTCAGTTTTCTCTGCTCTTTCATTACCTCATTTGATTTGTACTCCAGTTCACATAACTTGCTGAGACACTAGTGATCAAAATCTCAAATTTAGTAATATGCATTTCTTTTCCTTGGATGCATCCTGACTTATATTTCAAATTGCTTCATCGTTTATCATTTCAGGGAAAGGCAGATTCTGAAATCAAAGCTGCCACTGGAGTTTGATGTTGGTTATGAAGTAGTTCAGTTGGTGCATAAAACTAAGCTACTTTTTCGGTGAGATATATCCCCTTTGTTCTTTTCATTCTTACCATACTTTAAGCATTATTTTACTGGTACAACTGAATGTTAGCACACTCACGAAGTTGTTACAGACAATTTACTGTCTGTAATGACAGCTACTGCTAACAGATGGTGGTTTCTTCCCTGATAACTAACTAAGAAATGGAAGTTCTCGTGAATTGTGTCGGAAAAAAACAAAGATGGTTATGTAATGCAATAAATTTTTCTAACGACAGATTGGAAAAAGCAGCTAAAGCATTCACACCTCCCTCAGTCCCTCTTTATACCCATAACAGATTTTCTTTCTTGTTTCCTGGCTTAAAATTATTTTAATTGCCAGTATTTACTAAAACTTGAAAAGTGAACCTTCACTTCTAAATTGATATCTTTACAAAGGCATTGATAGTTTCTCTTCACAAATTTAAATTGATGGATATTTTACAGGCTGACAATCTTTAACCTTTGTTTGGTTACCAGCATCGTTTTTTTCTGTAAAAATCAGTTGATTCTGCTTTACTTTCTGGATGATGAAGCATTTCTTTTTTCCTCCTTTCAGTAATTGATGGGTAGGGAGCATAGAAATATTGTCCATAAGTCGAATAATTCCCTTAAAAGATAGCTCCTTGGAGTTTATCTTCGGTGATTTCTTTGTATAATATTGGACTGTGGTGGAGACTATAGTAGACAAGAATTTATCTTCTTTTTCCCAGTTAATACCCTTTAATCCACCTTACCAAACATGGCATAAGGCTAAAGTAATCTTGCAGGTTTCAAAAGGACAAGTTGGAAGTTCACATAATCAACTGGAAGCAGCTCAAAGTTATTTTCAGGCTTGTTGGTGACGATGGAGGTTCTTGAGAGGATCCAATTGCGTTTTCCTGCTGTAGCCACACCATGTAAATGAAAATGCATTAATTGATGAGCTTTAAATTAAGCCTTCTATATTTCTATGCTGCTACCTTGCCTTTGTAAAGGAGTGATTGGGTGTATTGGGTTTCTACTTCATCTGTAGGATTTGGATTATTAACCGATTTCATCTAATGTCAAACAGCACAATGATTGTGTTCGGTACATTAACCACTCTCAACACTTTCAGCCCTAAAGAATCTAGCCTGACTTTGAATTTCAAATCCCCAACTCTTGGACCTCCAAATGAGAACGCACATTATAGGGATAGTGTCCGCTCAGTAGTGTCAACACAGCACCTAGACGGTGCCTTGTGATGGTAATGCTCAACTTGTCATTAGAGTATATTTCGATTAATTTGTTTACTGCGATTAGGATTTTCAGTACTTGCCGCTCTTATCTTTATTAGGGATCGAGAAATCTTCGTGGGATTAGGGTCAGAAATATTGTCAGATGAAATAGGTCTTAGAAAGTACATCATATCTGCCACGCACTCGAGGTGTATCACAATCAACTTCCACAATACTATGAATGAGGACCAAAATCAATTGTATAGCAAGCTCAAACCATTTCTCGATTAACTCATTTCTCAACAATGGATCAAGCAAGCATATGTCCAATCATCGTCCACATGTATTTCAAGTTAAGGTTGTGATCAAAATTACTGAATAAAATAATGTCAGGCTTATCCTCCATTATTTTTCATTAAATTATAATTCATTTTCTTTTTTTTTTTTATTAATCATACATTTTCTAATAAAATAATATTACACGTAAATCTAAAAAAAATTATTTTTTTAACGACACATTTTTCAAAAAAATTACTACTTCTCTCGTTATAATGTAATAATATGGGTCAAACTGTCATGTCATGTCAATAATAGAATGTTAACATCAATTTCGAGATGATTTTGTTTGATATATATTTGTTCCTATTGAGATTAGCAAATATCTAAGAGCCATGAATGCATAAGATACAAAAATTGAATTGTGGACGTGTTTGAGCCACGTTATTTTGGAAAAATGTATTTTGAAATAGTAAATTGATAGAGAATGTGTGGTTAAAAAAGAAGAAAAAGTTATTGATGTAGTAGAAAATATTATTTTATTGAAAAATGTTTGGTTGAAAATGAATAGAAGAATGAAAATGAAAATTTTAATGTGTACCAAACAAGGGCATNGAATATAGGGAGAGAAAATATGCTGTAAATTGTGTATCAAAACGTACCTGATTAATGAATGAGAACCAAGTATTTATAGTGGTAGGTGGGGCGATTATGGTAGGATTCATGTCCTTATTTTTCGGAGTGATTATAGGGATGGGTTTTGGAATGTTACCATAAGTCTAATCTTACCATAAGTATGATCTTACCATAAGAGAGGTGTTGCCCAAGATAGGACTCCTTGTTGACCTAGAACTCGCGGACAATTGTAACGGGATGGGGCCATTTTATCAATAGAGTTGGAGGGGACTTGAAGTGTGGAAGGGCTTTGGCCTCGAAGGTCATGACCGAGCTCGAGGACATACCCCGAAGATGGCACCTCTCGATGGCAACTAAAGTCGAATCTAGAACTCCTCGGGAAATGTGTTCGGGCTTGTCCAAAAACGGGACTATCATCTACAAATTGGGAAAATGTCACAGATTAATGGTCAAGCTCAGGTGATTGGAAACCAACCACATCATTGGCCCCCGTGCATCCATACCAGAGCATCATGCTCGAGACTCTGGGATGTAATGCACCTCGGAGCTTAGTGGGAAGCTCGACGTTTCATTTGCCAAAGGCACGATCATCGTTGTAAGGGGCATGATCAGCCTAAGAAATGGGCATGATCATCTTTAGGAATAGGTATGATCAGCCACATACAAGGCACGATCAGCCTAAGGAGTAGGCATGATCAGCCATGTGAAAGACATGATCAGCCTAAGGAGTAGACATGATCAGCCTAAGGAATAGGCAAGATCGGCCACGTGACAGGCATGATCAGCCTAAGGAATAGGCATGATCAGCCATGTGAAAGGCATGATCAGCCTTATGAAATGCATGATCAGCCTAAGGGATAGGCATGATCAGCCATGTGGAAAGTGTGATCAGCCTAAGGAGTAGGCATGATCAGCCATGTGAAAGGCATGATCAGCCTCGTGAAAGGCATGATCAACCATGTGAAAGGCATGATCAGCCTAAGGGATAGGCATGAACAGCCTAAGAAATAGGCATGATCGGCCATGTGACAGTCATGATCGGCCACGTGACAGGCATGATCAGCCTAAGGAATAGGCATGATCAACCTTATGAAAGGCATGATCAGCCTAAGGGATAGGCATGATCAGCCATGTGGAAGGTGTGATCAGCCTAAGGAGTAGGCATGGTTAGCCATGTGAAAGGCATGATCAGCCTTGTGAAAGACATGATCAGCCTTGTAAAAGGAATGATCAGCCAAAGGAATAGGCATGATCATGCCACGTGAAAGGCATGATCAGCCTTATGAAAGGCATGATCAGCTAGCCACGTGTCATGCTCGCCTTTGTGTAATAAGACGTACATGATGATGACACGTGTCCTCATCTGATACGCCACGTGTCTCGCTCGTCTGATGAACGCCACGTGTGAGGGGATGGACGGTGGAGATTGGGTGACCTTTCAACTTCTTTTCTTTCTTATAAATAGCATCCTACCCCCACATCATTTGGCACTTTACTCTTTCACAAGGTACCTCGGACCACCTCTGGTTTTAGTCTTAAGGTAAGACCTCGCGACTTGTAAGTAATTTAAGTTTTCTATTTTATACTTAAGAAAATGTCTAGTGGATCCTCGAGGTCTAGCCCGACCCCTGATGATGTTCAGTCCATAGTCCCCGTGGCCATTTCCCTGAGTAGTAGGCCGCCTATAGGCATTCCCGACCTTCGTTCTCGATATAGGGAGCACGAGGTGGTAAAAGTTGCTAGGGAGTATGAGTTGATGCCCTTGTGCGACGTTAGGGCCCCTGGACCCGAGGATAGTGTATCGAGTGCCCGGGAGGGAGAGATAGTGGTTTTTAAGGATAGTTTGAAAGGGGGGATGAGATGGCCCCTCCATCCTTTCATGGTCGAGTTCCTGGTTGAGCACGAGATGTGCCCCGGGCAGCTCGTACCGAACGGGTGGAGGATGATAACATATTTCTTCATAGCTTGTCGGGCGCTTTCCATAACCCCGAGGCTCGACCTCCTCAGGATGGTCTTCGAGCTTAAGTACCTTCCAGGTTTTAATTGCTTCGTCTATTTATCGACCCGGGGTAGGTTTAGGATCCCCAAAATGCCGAGCTCCCTTAAAGGGTGGAAGGCGAGGTACTTTTTCATATCTCCTCAGGAACCCGACCATCCTTTCAGCCCGAGGTTGGTGGTGCCTGATACTGCTCGATTTAATGAGGGGCAAGCGTACTTTGAGGTGCTCGAGAGAGATAGGCAGATGTTGGAGGATCTCGAGCCCCTAGCCTATGAGTTGGACCACCTCCTTGGTGATAATATCCTCGACCTTGTTAACGTGAAAGGCCTCGAGGGTAGGGTGCTCGAGCAAATGTATTGAATATGTAGTTGACAATAACGTCGGGAAACTAACTTGTGCATTTTTGTATTCGTGTCTTGCAGAGCTCGAGATGACTTTTGATCCCGCCACCATTAATGCTGCAACGTCGAGGAAGCCCCAAGGGCCTCAAGCTTGAGTGTCGGGTTTGAAGAAGGGGAGGATGAGGCCTCGAGAACAGATCCCCACGATTGCCGTGAGGGGCCCTGGGGAAACATCAAATCGTCAGCTTCAGACCCCAGGGCGGTCGCCACCTCCACCTTCGGCCGTCGAGAAAAGGCCGTCAGTTCCTAAGAGTACGCCTGAGGTGGTTGACCTCGAGGACGAACCTGTGCCGCCGACGAGCTCCATGCTCGAGGACTACAATAGGTGCACCCTGATATCGAGCATTGTTACTCGATATAGGACTGATATCGAGGCGCTCCCCGGGATCGAAACGCTCGAGGCTATAACAGTGAAGGTAAACTTTGTTATATTTTTAATTTTTGGTTTTCACTGTTCGTGACTAATCGTCGGCCTTTATCTTCGACAGACACTGAGTATAGCCCGGGGTTTGGCTCTGAAAAGAATGGACAACGCCAATAAAACCGCTGATCTCGTCGAAGCAGTAGAGCGTCGTCAAAAAAGGATAGCCGACCTCGAGGCACATAGCCAGGCGAAGGACAAAACGATGGCTGCCCTCGAGGAAGAGGTAAAGAGGCTCAAGGATGAGCTCGGGTTTGCTAAAGACGAGGCAGAGGATAAGAGCAAAGAGTTCGATGCCAAGTTGGAGGAGGCTCGGGCTCAAGCTGTTGAGGACTTCAAGAAGTCCGACGAGCTCACCTCAATCAAGGGCGATTACACGCTTGGGGCTTATGGATATGCCTTTAAGCAGGCTTGGGCATACCTGCAAGCTAACTGTCCCGACGTTGATCCAAGTGGCTGGTTACCCATTCCCGAAGTCACTAACGAGCTCGAGCTATCAGCCTCGGACGAGACCATGGTCGAGGATGATGCGGGAGGCTAGGATGAGGACGCCGTCGACAATGACTTGGATTAGCTCTGCTTCTTTTGTTTACTAATGATGTATATTGCCCGAGGAGGGTCAAACAATATTTTGTGAATGAAATTTTTTTTTCATGTTGTGTTCCCGAGGCTTTGTTGTTTCATAAATTCGAGCACTTAACTAATTAGTTTTAAACTCGAGGAAGATTAAAGCGATGATCTCGAGCCACGTAACTTAATTAACAAAGCTTAACGCCCGAGGACCGGAAGCGTGAACCTCGAGCAAACTTATTTTAATTAATAAAGTTTAACGCCCAGGACTATGAACCTCGAGCAAACTCTTAGATTATTGAGTTTAACGCCCGAGGACTATGAACCTCGAGCAAACTCATTTTCATTAATAAAGTTTAACGCCCGAGGACTATGAACCTCGAGCAAACTTATTGTAATTAATAAAGTTTAACGCCCGAGGACTGATTGGCTTTTAATTTCGTGGAACCATGAGCTCGAACTCTTTAAGGAGCTTCGAGGTATTTGTGTTGGGAAAGGGATCGGGGTGCTTGTGCTATGACAAGGCTTTGAGGTGCTTGCTCGGGGCAAGGCTTTGAGGTGCTTGCGCTATGACAAGGCTTTGAGGTGCTTGCTCGGGGCAAGGTTTTGAAGTGCTTGCGCTATGACAAGGCTTTGAGGTGCTTGCTCGGGGCAAGGCTTTGAAGTGCTTGTGCTATGACAAGGCTTTTGAGGTACTTACTCGGGGCAAGGCTTTGAAGTGCTTGCTCGGGGAAAGACTTTGAGTTTTAAGAGCAATTCACGGGGTGAAAACCCGACGTTATTTATTCAATTGAAAATTTATCAGACGTTGGCGCGTAGGCCTAACAACCGAAAGGTTAAAAAAGACGCGGGGCATGCAAGCCCGACAAACTTAAAAAATTACGACGAAAGAAAAGTTGCTAAGCAAAAATGGAATAGGTAGTAGATCTTCAAGTTATCTGCGTTCCAATGTCTGGCTAGTGGTCTTCCCGAGGTATCTCTTAAACTGTAGGCGCCTTTGCGAACCTGTCTTATTAATTCAAAGGGTCCTTCCCAGGGGGCCCCTAGCTTGCCCGGGGCATGACCCGTAGCTTCCGCTTTCCTCAACACAAGATCTCCGACTCTGAATTTCCTGGTCTTTACTCTGCTGTTGAAATGTTTAGCCGTTCTGTTTTGGTAGGAAGCAACCCTTATCGAGGTTTGTTCTCTTATTTCTTCAAGGAGGTCAAGGTGCTCTGTTGTTCGTTCCTCGGTCCCGGGTTCAAGTCGCCTTAGGCTTGGCAATCTGGTTTCAATTGGTAGGGTAGCCTCTACTCCAAATGCCAACATAAATGGAGTCTCCCTTGTTGTAGTTTTGTGAGACGTTCTATATGTCCAAAGTATAGAAGGTAGCTCATCCGGCCAAGCCCCTCTGGCTTCTCCGAGCCTTGTTCTGAGATCTTGCAGGATTATTCGACTTGTGACCTTTGCGAGGCCATTACTTTGAGGATGTGCAACAGACGTCAGGCAGTGATCAATTCCCAAATTGGCACAAAAGCTTCTGAACTCTGAGTTATCAAACTGTCTATCGTTATCAGTTATGAGGATCTTGGGTATTCCAAACGGAAAATGATGGGCTTCCAGACGAATGACCTTAACTTCGGCTCTGAAATCGTGGCCAGGGGTTCGGCCTTGACCCACTTAGTAAAGTATTCAACTGCTACTGCGACAAACTTTAATTGTCCTCGGCCAAGTGGGAAAGGGCCGAAGATGTCAATGCCCCACTGTTCAAACGGGGCAGCGCAATGTACGTGGGCGAGATCCTCGGCTGGAGAGTGGATAAGGTTGCCGAACCTCTGACACTTGTCACATCTCTTCACATAGTCCGCAGCATCTTTCTTCATAGTGGGCCAGTAATACCCATATCTTAAGAGCTTAAAAGCTAATGCCCGAGCTCCCTGATGGTTTCCGCATACTAGTTCATGAACTTCTGCCAAGGCTTGCGCTGCTTCCGAGGGTTTGAGGCACCTAAGGTAGGGAAGAGTAATACTCCTACGAAATAAAACTCCCCTAATGATGCAATATCTTGGTACCCTAGCTCGAATGCTCCTCGCCTTCCGCTGATCTTCTGGTAAGTTTCCATTAGTTATAAAATCAACAATTTGATCCATCCAGCACGGCTCTTGCTCAATATCCATGATGGGGACGTGTTTGGCTTATGCTCAGCTCTGTTACAAGTTTCACGTGGACCGTTCTATCAAGACCATCGACCCCCATGAAGACAAGTCGGGACAAGGCATCGGCTTTAATGTTTTCAGCTCGGGGTATTTTAGCGATTTCACAACCCCTGAACTTTCTTTGAAGGTCATGGACTCTCAGGCAATATAGGCTCATTTTTTCGTCTTTCCTTTCAAACGTACCTTAAATTTGTCCGACCACAAACTGCAAATCACTATAAATTTTTATGTGCTCGAGTTCAAGATTAATGGCAAGCTCTTGCGCAATTATAACTGCTTCATACTCTGCTTCATTGTTTGAAGCATCAAACTCAAATCGAAGTGCGCACTGTATTTCCGTACGTTTGTCAGGGCTGATGATTATGACCCCTGCACCCGAGCCTGAGGAGTTTGAGGCTCCGTCTACGAATATTTTCCACTTCTCTATAATATCGTTGGTCGGGTAGTTCGCTGGCCCCCGAGGCCTTGAAGTGAGTTCTGCTATGAAATCGGCCAAGGCCTGTGCTTTTATCGATGGTCGAGGTTTGAACTCAATGTCAAATTCTCCGAGTTCGATAGCCCACCTCAACAACCTTCCGGAAACGTCGGGCTTCTGAAGTATATGCTTGAGCGGCTGGTTTGTGAGCACAATAATAGGATGAGATTAGAAATACTGTCGCAACTTTTGTGCCGCCACCACCAATGCAAGAGCTAGTTGTTCGGCCAGCGTATACCTTGTCTCCGCATCCAGCAACACCTTGCTCACGTAGTAGATAGGCTGTTGAGCCTTGTTCATCTCTTTTACCAACACTCCGCTTACCGCATTTTGAGATACTGCTAAGTACAAAAATAAAGTGTCGCCGGGCTCGAGTTTCGTCAGAACTGGTGGGGTTGCGAGCGTCTGCTTCAGTTCCTGGAATGCCTTCTCACAGTCCTCATTCCATTCAAAGTTATGACTCCCTCTGAGAGCTTTAAAAAAAGGGAAGCATCTATCCGCTGCTCAGGACATGAACCTGTTCAATGCAGTGACACGGCTTGTCAGTCTCTGTACCTCCTTCTTGTTCCGAGGGGGTTCCATGGATGCAAGTGCATGTATTTTGTCTGGATTAGCCTCAATCCCCCTATGAGTGATCATGAAGCCTAAAAACTTGCCTGAGGCTACACCGAAAGTACACTTGGCCGGATTTAACTACATCTTGTATTCTCGAAGAGTGGAGAACACCTCCTTAAGATCTTCAATATGATGATATGCTTGCTTGCTCTTAACCACCATGTCATCTACATAGGCTTCAATATTCCTCCCAATCATTTTAGCAAAAAAATTGTTGACCAATCTTTGGTAAGTTGCTCCCGCATTCTTCAATCCGAAGGGCATGACCTTGTAACAATATATGGCCGAGTCTGCCATAAAAGAGGTCTTCTCCTGATCATCCTCTGCCATAAGGATTTGGTGGTATCCAGAAAATGCATCAAGGAAGCTGTACAGCTTATGACCCGACGTGCTGTCCACCAGGTTGTCTATCCGAGAGAGGTGTTGCCCAAGATAGGACTCCTTGTTGACCTAGAACTCGCGGACAATTGTAACGGGATGGGGCCATGTTGTCAATAGAGTTGGAGGGGACTTGAAGTGTGGAAGAACTTTGGCCTCGAAGGTCATGACCGAGCTCGAGGACATACCCCGAAGATGGCACCCCGAAGATGGCACCTCTCGATGGCAACTAAAGTCGAATCTAGAACTCCTCGGGAAATGTGTTCGGGCTTGTCCGAAAACGGGACTATCATCTACAAATTGGGAAAATGTCACAGATTAATGGTCGAGCTCGGGTGATTGAAAACCAACCACATCAGATACAATGAAAAATATTATTTTATTAAAAATTGATTAAAAATGAATAGAAGAATGATAATAAAAATTTTAATGTTTACCAAATTGGGCGTAACCTAAATTGGTCTGAAAAGAAAAAAAAAAGTTCAAAATAGTCATTAATTACAAACAGTGTTTTTTGTTTGGATTAGCTCTTTCGTAAACCGACACGTGGCGGTGGATGGTGTAATGCGCCTGACGCTCCTAAACGCTCCACCTCGAATCATAACTCATAAGTAATTTTAAACGCAAAGGCGCCAATTTTGCAATTTTCTCCCGTCTCTCCCGCCCTTTATTTTTCCCCCAGCCGCCACCCCCAACCCCCTTCTCTACATATATATGATAGTGTAATGAGCTATTGGTGAATGGTTGATTATCTGTGTAAATCACTAACCAGTTATGTACCGCCACCAGCCTCACCCCGCCACCCCCATCTCTGACGCTGCATTTCTAGTAAAGCGTGGCAAAACGAGGGGAAATTATAACTGCGGCCGCTGTGGTTTGCCGAAGAAAGGGCATAATTGTAATATACCTAAAGATATCAGTGGCAGCTTCACTCCTATTTCCACACCCGCCCCTTCCGCCGCTGCAGCCGCAGATGATTCGATCATCAGTGTTAGTTCTGTATCTGTGTCCGAGTCGGCAGCGCGCCATCTGCCTCCTCTGGGGAGCCGGAGAGCTCTATCGTTTGATGATGTCAGTGAGGCTGACTCACGGGGGGAGCTCGAGTTGGAGTGTTACGAGGGGGAGTTGGATATGGATCCGGTTGTGGCGGGGAATGTGCCAGCGAGTTGTTTGTGGGAGGTATTGAAGAGGCTGCCGCCGGCTGGGTTGCTGTCGGCGGCGATGGTCTGTAAGGGGTGGAGAGAAACCACGAAGAAGCTTTGGAGAGCGGCGGAGGAGCTCCGGCTTAGGGTTCCGGCGAAGGCACAGATTGGATTTTTTGGATCGATGTTGCAGAAATGTCCTGGACTCATAAAACTCTCTCTTACGATGGAAAGGTCAGGGATATGGAGCTGATGATCAGATCTAGGGTTTTATCAAATGGATCTGGTGATAATTCATTTATAAAATTAAAATCTGTTTGTTGAAGAATAGGACTAATTGATAAAAGTTGAAAATATACAGTGCAGAGGCCAAGTGCATTCGCATATAAGGAATCTATGAAAAATTCTCAACAGAAAGTGCACTAATTGAAATTTTGACTTTGTGAATTAATGCTAAACTCAAATCTATGCCACTTTTCTGAAAATTTGGGTTACGTAAAAGCCATCTTGTTGGAATTTCCAATAGGTACTAATATACATTGATGATAAATATTGAGGACATTGGTCAAATACTGACAGGTAAATTGGGAATTGATCTGACTGTAATTTTACTTATGGCGTTGCAGTGATGTGGATGCAACATTGCTGGCTTGCATTGCTTTCTCCTGTCCTAGTTTGCATTCTCTGGAGATCTTTACATCTGGTACCTCCGTCAATAGGATTACCGGGTAATAATTCAACTTTCAATGTTGTATTCTATTTCTGTTTTCTGTTCTTTTCCTATATTAGCTTATCTTGTATGTTTCATTTTTCATAAATGGTCTCTTATAGACTCAAGAAATTATGCTACTATTACCTACAGTCTCTGCATTTTTAACCTAGTTGTATGTGGAACATCTATCTCAAGTCACACTGTAAACAATTTAATTCACAATTTTTGGTCTTTTGATGAAATATATGTCATTGTGGTCGCTGATCTAGTATATTTGTGGGTGATGCCGTGACACTGACGATTTTTCCGAAAGTAACATGTTCAGCATTGTTGGTATACATTTTAGAAGTTTCTCTGTATGTTGCTCTCTTCTTTTGTATTTGTAGTTTTAGCTCTGATCTGATATTTTTATAGGCAAATGTTGTTGTAAATGAAAATAATCCCTGGTACTATTTCCACCGGAAGGAGATGAGATAAAAACTTTTGTTCCCATGCAGGGATGAATTAAGCCGTTTTATCTCTGAGAAAAGATGCCTGACCAGTCTTAAGATGGAAGGGTGCTGTAACCTTGGGGGTTTGATTTTTTCTTCAATCAGTCTGTCTACTCTCTGGCTCTCAGATCTTCACTCCCTCTCTAAGATGGTAATTGCTCGACAGATTCAATGTTCACTTTAATCATATGATCTGATCTCAAACTGCTTCACACTGGCATGCATTAGGTTTTTAACTGCCCCAACTTGAAGGAGGTATCTTTGGATTTTTCTTGGCAAGAAAATGATAGCACTGATCTAACCACTATTGTGAATGGTTTGGGAATAAGCTGCCCAAAGCTACAGAACATCCACATTGCGTCAATGCAGCTTTCACATGCTGTAGTGCTTGCTCTTACAGCTTCGAATTTGAGGTTGGCACTGTTGTTTGCACCTCACGTGCTCATTGTTTTCCATAAGTCCTTGATTTTTTTGACTTGTTCAAACTTTACCTGCGTGAAATAGATGAGTCAATGATAAGAAGTTTGACAAATATATATCTATTCTTCAATCTTTAGGGGATTGCGAATGCTTTCTCTCGTACTTGGATCTGAGATCACTGATGCATCAGTTGCAGCTATTGCATCAAGCTACTCAAAGCTGGAATTCCTTGATCTGAGTGGGTATGTTTCAGGTCTTTGTTCTGATATTTTTGATCTTAGGGGGTACAGAAGTTTGTGGAAGTAATGGTTATTTTAACCAAGCCCCTGTACCTGCTGGCAATGCTGAGTGCCTTGTAACAAATGCTATTTCTGATTGCTTTGGGTGTAACCACTACAATATGGAAATTTGATAGATATTTCTCTGATTGACTATTTAATTTGCTTCAGTCGATAAGTAAGTGTTTCCATGATGCTGTTTCATTATGTAGGTCTAGTATCAGTGACAGTGGCATTGGAATGATTTGCAATGTTTTTCCAGAAACATTATCGAAACTACTACTTGCTCTTTGCCCCAACATAACGTCAAGTAATCTTCAAACTCTGTTCTGATACCGTCACAGTTACTCAATTCAGTACATGTTTAACAGATCAGTATTAATTTTATCTATGTCATTGTGGATCTGTAGGTGGCATTCAATTTGCCACTGCTCAACTGCCTCGTCTGGAACTCATGGACTGTGGAATGACCATATGTGATCCCGATTCAGAGATCTATAATGAAGAGGACAATAATAGTGACTTGCAGAGAACTCCCAACAGCAAGTTGCACCTTATATACCAGAAGCTAATTATCAAACACAGCAGGTTGAAGAAGCTAAGCTTATGGGGTTGTTCTGGCTTGGATGTAAGCCTCTCTTGTTTTAAGGATATTTTGCCTTTTTAGCCTCCTGCTCAAATACTATTTTGTTCTCTGAATGAGAATTTTTACACAGGCATTATACCTAAATTGCCCACAACTTATTGATTTGAACCTCAACTACTGTAGAAATTTACATCCAGGTATGTTCTTAAATCCCTCCCAAGAGGTGACCTTCCTAAAATATTGAAGCATTTTCCTAGAATTTGAGGTTAATGTTTTATTTGCTTTAACCCCAGAGAGATCGTTACTCCATTGTCCCAATTTAGAAAGTGTGCATGCGTCAGGCTGCCAAGACATGTTGGTCAAGACCATTCAGAATCAGGTAAAGAACCTAATCAATCTATCCTCTGTTGTGATTAGAGAATAAAATGCAATCACTTTTGACTACATTATAAAGGCACGTATATTTTATTTACGAACACTTCACCTTTATAAAAAATTCTATATCCATCTGTTGTGTAGAACCAAATTTAGTTTTAATCTTTCCTCTGTACTTATCTGGTTTGTTTTAAGAGATGTATTCCAATTATCATATATTGAATTTTACTGATCTCGTGATTCATTAGAAAGGATTATTCTACTATCAATCATCTTTGCTGGATAAGCGAGATAGCGCTACTTCTGGTGTTTTCACTTCATCAATCAATGCTAAATGATAAACATCTTTACAGATTTGATCCGATTGATTTACTGCGATTTATTAAATTTTTAAGGCAAATCTATTGTTTACACTTCAACGCGTGCTAAATGATAAACAGCGTCATAAAAGATTCATCCAAAGCCTGATTAGCATTTGACTAAATTTTGAGGTGAAATAGAAATGTAATTGGCATTCTGCCTGGCTTCTGGTGTTTTTCTCCGCAAGATCTATTTTACAAAAACTAATTCAACCCTCAATATATTTTATGCAGGTCTCCTACAACTTTTCAGCTATGGAGGATCATTCTCCTGTCAAACGTCTACCTGATGGCTCCAAAAGAGTCAGCGTCCCATATTTATTCAGCCCTCAGGTGAAAATTCAACCTTATAGAAATGTGAAATATATTAACTAACTCAATGTTTTCTCTGCACTTGCTCGGAAAATTTGCATACCAAACTGGGTTCTTTCATTCACATGCATTTACTTGCCGTGTTAATCTCAGAGAGCAAACTATATATACATACCTAATGGACTTGATGTTATCTTTCAATCTCTTCGATAAATATAACATGTGTTGAGGTTTTGTGAATTCTTGTAGACCTCTGATATTTACTCTTCCATTTGCAGCCATGTGATGAGAAGGAATGGCCGAGGGCTAGGAAGCGCCACTGTGCTGTGATTTCCACATCATAAATTAAACGCCTTGA
This sequence comes from Fraxinus ornus, assembly GCA_903798235.1. Classification (NCBI taxonomy): domain Eukaryota; kingdom Viridiplantae; phylum Streptophyta; class Magnoliopsida; order Lamiales; family Oleaceae; genus Fraxinus; species Fraxinus ornus. The sequence continues at coordinate 39,559 of CAIGRF010210351.1, forward strand.
CACTGTTGTTACTCCAGAATTGGAGCACGTACTAGTTTGTTGCTTAAACAGTTCAAATTATCGATTAATTCCTTAATTGTGCTTCTATCGACAAATAAGAAACATACATTACAAATAATGAAGTTTTCAGACTACATTTATCCATCGACTTGTATCAGTAATTTGACCAAACAAATTTCATTTACAATTGTCGTAAGTGTGTGTGGTGATATTGGATTGGATCTACTATCTTCTAGTCTAGTATCCTGCAATAGTTTTACCCAAAAATAATGTATAGAATGACTAAGAGTCGATGTGACCATAGCCAGATGGCTGATCACTGGATGTCGAGAAGAGCCCACGTTGATGGACAATTACAATGTGAGTCTTGAGTCAATCTTGAGACCTATTTAAAAAACTTGTTAACAAGTGTTATGCAATGTCAATAGACATTAATCGGTCTAAAATTGATTTCTTCTTAGTTTTTGCCGTCGGAGTGGCTAAGATGGTCCAAAATGTTGTGGTTGCGAAGGCTCTAGTTGTATTGAATCAAGTAAGTATTGCAGAAATATAGACTTTATGGAGTCGATTCCATGTTTTTGCAGGCCTTCCCTAACCTATTTCTAAACCAAAATGAAAAGAGTGGCACATTGTTATTGCTTTCAACCTTTTCAAATCCATTCTCTCTACCATATTGACAAATAAAAAGAATCTCATAAGGGTCAAACTAATTGACAATCGAAAGGAATGGTAGAATACACTTGAATGCACATTAAACAATTAATTAATAATAGGCAAACCAAGTCTTACGCGCAAAGAGTTATTGTCTGTGTCCACACTATCTACATTCATGCATAAAACTAACTCTGATTAATAGTAGCAGTTTATAAGTAATTGAATGAAAATGGTACAGACAGAATCCGGGATCTGCTCGATCCACCTTGTCTTTGTCTTTGCTTTGTCTCTTTCCGATCAATGCTACAAAGATCGAAAGAGCAGACCGAGATGGAATTCACCGATTTAGTTTCTGTTCTTGCATTTTTCCATGGCTCTAGGTGCTGAAATTCAAAATTGAGTTATTTATCGCTGATAAAATAGTGCTACAGTAAGTCGTGATAGACACTATCCATAATATCGAATCATTAACACATTAATTATGCATACAAATCAAATTGAGGTTGAGGATAGAGGTACACTAACCGAGTCCTATTGCCTCCGCTCCTTTCATAATGCGCAAGCGCTTGCATGATTCAACAAACATCCTGCAAGATTTATATCAAATAAGAGTTGGGAAATGCTATTCATGACGAATAACATTGGACCATTGAATAAGTAGTTAGACATGAAAATTAACTTACTTCCATGGGACATCACCAACCAGCATCCAATCACCATCATTGTCTTCATAAGTAGGAAAATAATCAGAATCATTCAAAAGATCAATCAGTTTGCTCCCATTCATGAAGTCCATCATTCCTATTCATCAATTCAGACATACAACATTGTTAATTCTATGAAGAAACAACTTAAATGATTCAGCCATTTTCCCCTTACCATATATATCTTGTAAAGTATCTCTGTGTACCTTAACAACTTATTTTTAGATATCGTGGTGTTAATATGCTATTAAGTTGTGGAGCATAATTATTGTTGCTGTGCAGAACCAGTACGTAGATCTATTTTGTCCTATTTTGTATTGTAAATAGAGAGCCGTCCTTAGGGCTTTGCATTACCATCATAAAAGAGAGAAAGATGGGTTAGAGAAGATAAGGTGCACCATCATAAAATGGTTCAAGTCACTTACCAATTGTGAAGGAACTGAACATCTTGCCCAAGGCATCAAAAAGCTCTTGGTAACTTGTGTAAATCTTCAAATCCACTTTGCGAAGATAAGGTGCACCATCCATGCTGACCTTCACAAAGGTGGCCACACCCATCTCCGCCTTGTCGGTTGTCTCCTCGGAGTCGCTCTTTTGAACCGCCATAATATTTTTCCGGAAGGACCTAACCGGTGGCCACCCCACAACCTGTGCCCTAAACACCCATAATGTTTTTCTTCATCAAAACAAAACCAAATACTCGCCTTGACCGTATTAAACAACGTTAATTAAGAAAAAGACGAAGTTTAGATCTTGTCCATGTTGTTCATATAATTCAATACTGCATACCAAACATAAGTTATGTTATCGAAACAAGAGGAGAAAGTTTACTTGGCAGGAGTCTTCGTCTCCTTGTACAAATTCTTTTCTTTCTGATATTCAGTTTGATCTATCCCAGAAATATTTAGCTTCAAATTTACAGTTTCTGTATACCCTCTTTTTCCATTAGAATTCATGACGAGATTTTTGCCCATAATAATTTCTTCATCAGTTCCAGGTAACCCTAGCCTCAGTTCAGTCTCTTTCAAACCCAACTTTTCCTTATTCACCATTTTCATTACTCCAACTTCCATGGCCTGATCTTCTTCTAGGGTTTTAATTCTTCTATGGGTGTAAGAAAAGTGAAGAGATTAATGGTGTTTTTACAGAGAGAGAGAGAGAGAGAGAGAGAGAGAGAGAGAGAGAGTGTGTGTGTGGAAATTGAATGGGTTGACATAGGCTGCAATTTGTCTAGAGAGAGAGTTTATGTACTGTAAATGCTGACACGTGGACCAATGAATGAACTGAATATTGAATCTCGCTGGAGCGGGTATTGACATGGGTGACAGTAGCCTACTTCCAATGATTTATGCTTGGAATTTTGGTACAATCATGCATGTGCGTTATCTTATCTTCTACAATATTTTTTACGTAGTGTCATATGACGATATATCATTGAACGATTTAAATTTTTTTACAGTTTTTCCAATCAATCAACACTTGTCAACACCCACAATGTCAATCATCATGTTAAGAAAGAGTGTACAAGTAACATTTTCAATTTTGATATCCCCTTCAATTTATCCTTCTCGAGTAAGTACTGTAAATGCTGACACGTGGAGCAATGAATGAACTGAATATTGAATCTTGCTAGAGCGGGTATTGACATGGGTGACAGTAGCCTACTTCCAATGATTTATGCTTGGAATTTTGGTACAATCATGCATGTGCGTTATCTTATCTTCTACAATATTTTTTACGTAATGTCATATGACAATATATCATTGAACGATTTAATTTTTTTTTACAGTTTTTCCAATCAATCAACACTTGTCAACACCCACAATGTCAATCATCATGTTAAGAAAGAGTGTACAAGTAACATTTTCAATTTTGATATCCCCTTCAATTTATCCTTCTCGAGTAAACTTTGTAATCATTATTTCTATTTATTTATAATTTAAGTTATTTATAAATACTTTACAAAGATGCAAGACAAAGTCAGGGTAAAAAAAATTATACTGAATTAATACATAAAAATACTCTCTTGTTCGTAGCAATTCTTTGACTTACGTTGTCCAACATGTTTTCATGGTTCTGTAAAAGCTGGTCAGCACACCTTCCAATAGGGGGTGTCATGTGCCCATTATGGACTGGTATTATGACACTTCCTATGTACTTGTAACATATCTCCTTCAATTTATCCTTCTCGAGTAAACTTTGTAATCATTATTTCTATTTATTTATAATTTAAGTTATTTATAAATACTTTACAAAGATGCAAGACAAAGTCGGGGAAAAAAAAATTATACTGAATTAATACATAAAAATACTCTCTTGTTCGTAGCAATTCTTTGACTTACGTTGTCCAACATGTTTTCATGGTTCTGTAAAAGCTGGTCCAGACCGACCAATTCATCCGAACCAGTATAGTCCGATCAACTAATATTTTTATCGTCATCAAATTTATATATGTTTTTCTACTTTGAAATGATCAATGGTTGGAAATTAAATTCAGCGTTTGATTTTGACTTTGAGGGAAAAAGAAAAATGTTGTCTGCTGCTGATTCCAAAGCTTCCCCTTTTTTTATTGAACCCTCGATTGGATCACCTACTGGCCTGTGGCTTCTTTTTCTTAAAAGATGACATTCTGTCTCCTTCAAATTGCTAAAATAAAGAATATAGTTTTTTATTTTATATAAAAAATAATAATTCAAAATAGTGATTTGAATTTGAGAGCTTGAATTATTTATAATAAGTAAGTATAAAAATTTCTTATAAATCAAGTTTCTAAATGTTCGTTTAGTAAAAAATAATCTGACTTACCTTTTTTTTCTAAAAAAAAAAAAAAACACACACACACGCACACGCACGCACACATGTACACAAGCAATGTAGGCTGAAAATGCATTTATGTACACACCTTCTCGTGGTACTTGAAAATACATTACAAGGCTCCACACACGTGTTTGTGTGTGTTTATTATAAAGATTGAGCTTTTATAATGTAAATGTGGATGAATGATCTCACAAGCTAAATTATATTGAAAAATGCTAGAGGTACACAAGGGGATAGACATCCCCCTATTGGAGGAGGTGTCGGTGGGGCCGGCCGCACTCCCTCCAATAGGGGGATGTCGTGTGTCCATTATGGACACCCTTATGTATCTCTTGTGTACCTCTAGCACAACTCAATTATATTTAGCTTATACTAAACATTGATGACATGACATATTAATTTATTGACGAATAAATTTATGTAAATCTCAACATTTGAATTTAAGTTATCGTCAACTAATGAATTGATATGATATGATATGTCATTGCTGTTTAACATAAGATGAATATCGCTATATATTCATTGGATCATTTATCTATAAATGTGAATGCTTATTGGATATACTTACACATAGGAAATGCATGAAGCTTGTTAGGGCTAATTTTAATAATACTAAATTTATTTTAATAAGTTGATGTCTAAAAAACATGGTTGTAAATGAGGGAGGGGGTGGGACCCAAAATATAAGGGGATTGTCATGTGATGAGATTCAATGGGGACCCTCTTGAAAGTGGGCATGTGAATCTGTTGGAGGATGTCAAACCCTATTCCATGTGCGCCGCTGCAGGGTATCCCATTCACCCCCACCCCTTTCTATTACCATGCGGTTCATGCATGTCAATTAAATTGTGAAATGTGTATTATTACTTTTAAATGGACATTCATTCAGTGAATAAAATTTATCTAGGCTCATTTTTATCAATCATTGATACATATTTCGAGATATCCACATGTACCAAAACTTTGAGTTTGGGGTCAAACTATGCAAATAGTACTAAAGTTAAGTCTGAAGTTAACAATTGATTATTTATTTGCGATGTCCTATGGATATAGACTAATTGTACAAATTTTCATTAAAAAGGGGGGTGGGGGGGAATTAATAGTGTGGCTCTTGGAATCGAACCCATGTTGTTTGCAGCAACAAAGTAAAATTCTTATCACTAGGGTATACACTTACTCATGCCAAGAGGGAAAAAAAAAAAAAAAAAATTTGTTGCCAGACAATCAATCCTCCCCGCCCCGTAACTCTACCCTTGTTCACAAGTACTAAACATTTATCCACCTCTAATTTCTAATTACAATTAGTTGTAAACACTTCCTAAACTTGTTACTATCGTTTAATCAATTTACTTATCGTATTATAGTATATTCAAGTTATTTGAGCGTCGATCTCATTATTTGGGCTCTCTCGTTATAACAGGACAAGGATTACTTCGATCAAGAGATATACTAAAGAGTTAATCTTAAATAGCAGAAAACTAAAATCTTGATGCCATTTAGGCTCCCAAATTGAGTTGGTTGTTTCTCAACTTGCTTTCCAATGTTGGAGATGGCCTTACAATGGGAAGCAACCTCCAACAGAGATGGTTTTATGTTCACGTTGGAAGTTCTGTTAGGGCAAAGTGGTACAATTGGTAATGAATACTATATTTTAGAAGAACAAACTTCAGCCTTCCTTCTCTTTTCAGGATCTATCCGAAAGAGAATTTAGCTAACAATATGATTGTATACTCAAGCAAGTCGGAATGCAATGGGAAAGGACTTTCTTTATGATATTTTCTTATGAGAATCATGAATTCCGCTACCATTTCCCACCCTAAAAGCTAAGACTAAATAATCACCAGATTGACGATGACACGTTTGAAGAAGAGGCGGTGCCCTCTAATCTAAGCGTACCACTCTACCTACTAATGGACTTTGAGGAGGCTCGTGTACAAGCCCTGATTGAAAAATTGAACTTATGGTACAGTAATGGTATCAAATATCCACTAATCCTATTTTTCTATATGATTGACGTTTGACATCTCTTCTAATTAGTTCAAGCGTAGTTTTCATAAATAAGTGAAGCTCGATATTTTTCCATTTGTTACATTATTTAAAATTTTAAATTATTAAAACAAATCAATCTATTAAATTTTTTTCAATGACCATCACGAGTGACAGGAAAACAAGGGGTACGGTCATATTTTCTGCAACGGGCCAAAACTAAACCCGAAAGTCCAAGTCCAAATCTAATCCCACGGGTGGCAAGGCCCACGTCTCATAATCAACATTTAATTTCCCACACGTGTGTACCATCTCTAATTTAATGCTCACCTGTCCTATAAAGATAGGCTTAGACCCCGTTTGATCTATATTATTATCTCATTAAAATGAAAAATATGACCGTTATCCATCACATCAACATTTAAATTCAAAATTTCTATTTCTTGTGTGGGCACCAATAACTGCTATATTTTCCATTCTCATTCTACAATAATTTGGCTCAAATAGGGGCTTACTTTTATTTTTACAATAATTAAGAAAATATAATTAATATAATTGAAAATATAAATTTTACTTATTATACTTCTACATTAAATAATAGTTTAAATATGAATAATTTATATTTGTTAATATCAACACACACTAAATAGGGCATATTAAAAAGAAATCAACTATAGTCTCAATAAAGAAGGTGACATATAATTTGGATCAAACGAAAAAATGGAAAAAATACTATTTTTATAGGACGGAGGGAATACTATGCTTCTATTCCATGAATTTAGGCCTCTAGCCCTCTATCGAAAATAAAAGAAAAATACATTTTTTTTTATACAATGCATCTTTTTGTCTTTTTGCCCATACAAGAGTGGCAACTTTATCCTTTTTCTTTTCAATATCACTTTTTTAACAAAATAAAATAAAATAAAATTATATTTGATTGTCTCCACCATTTGAACTAGACATACTTAGGTGGTATTGAAGTGGAATGGCATGGACAACCCCAAAAAGATTGAAATGGTTTGATCTAATCAATTTAAGAACTGGGCCCTTTTGTCTGTAGTCCTTTGCAAAGATGAGTTGGGCTTAGGAGAAATCGTTTCAATAATGCCATGCATGGTGTTTTGTCAAACATGTTACTTTGCTTGTACTTTCCACTCTCATTGAGTTGTTCTTTTCAATATTGTACATGAATATATTTTCTTGTTGGCTATACATTGGCATGAACAAGTGGCAAACAAAGTTGCCCATACTTTATAATGTGTTGTTTAATTTGGAAAGATTGGAAGTCTGAAAAAGAATTGGAAGAATTGATTGAATTTTAAAAGGTGTCAAAAAGTTTTTATTAATGTCCACTAGGTGGGGTTTGTTTTGATCGAAGAAAACGATTATGCCTTCATTTCGAAAGAATTTATATATGGATAGAAATGAATGGTGGATAAATGATCGAACTTAAGTTAATTAATATGTGTTCATCTAAACAAACTAATACCTTGTACATTCACTTTAGAATAAGTTAATTAATATGTGTTCATCTAAACAAACTAATACCTTGTACATTCACTTTAGAATACGAACTGAATTTTAAACAGGCCCCAAAAAAAAAAAAAAAAAGCTATAAATTGCTTAATCAATTCAAAAACAATTTTTTAATGGGGAAGAAGAACCATAGCTTTTGTTTGCTTTAGATAAAAATTAAAATTTTAGCAGATTTTGATAAAAATTATTAATGTATAATTGAAAATAATTTTTTTAAAAAAATTAAAAATGAAGACCAAATATGGACGTGAGAATATCAGTGAAGATAGGATGGAATGTAGGATCACGATTCAATTTAAGATGGCCATGCCCACAAGTCCATGCATCCCATTACCATACACTCCCAAATCGAATCTTTGAAATTGGGTCCCACTTCATGGGCATTCCCCCCAAACCCATCTCCCGACATGATCGGACCCACCTCCACATGGGCTGCCTTGCCTTATCCTTATTATTCAACTCTACTCCATCCCAACCTATTTTAAAGTCGTCCAATGTGATATTGTCACGTGTCATGATATAAAAATTAATATAAAAAAGGAGTCTCCGTCAGAGTGTGCGATGGGGAGAGAGACAATGCTAGGTAGAGTTACGATCGGCGCGAGAGAGAGATTTTGGAATGAATCTTTTGGTTTTGCTTAGGCCTTGTTTGATATTGTTCGTGCAAAACTCGCAAGCGTACGAGATCGTTGTTCAAGTAATAAGATTTGTGAGTTAAGAGTATCGTTCCCACGAGAAATAAGGTCTAATCTGTAGTTTAATAGCTACTATTAAATTCGAATTGTGGTAATATCAAAGTAGATGGTTTATATGTTTTCTATACTAATCCTAAACTAACAAAACAAATAAAGTATTTATATAATACGCTAATGTTTGTATTGGAATCGTGAATCCCCATATTTCCATCTATTTCAAT
>CAIGRF010210358.1:0-26046 GCA_903798235.1 Fraxinus ornus
AAAGGATCAGTCATCAGAAACAAAGAAGTTGAATACAAAAGTAATAATGCTGGCAAGGCAGTATCCAGTACATCTGCCCATAGAGATGGCAAAGTTCAAGTTGAGTCATCAAGTGATGAAGCAAGTGTCACCGAGAAGCATGACTGCAATGTCAAAAGCCAAGAAGATGGTGAAGACACGCAAGAAGTAGAATTCACGGGGGTCGAACGTAATGTGAAGGGTGGCTTTGGTTCTGATATTGATGGTGTTGGCACAGCACCCATTTCTGAGGGAAATGCAGTTGGAACTGAGCAAATCCCTGAGATGGAAGGTGTTGGGGCAGTACCGATTTTGGAAGGAGAGCATGTTGAAACTGAGCAAGTTTTAGAGACCGAAAGCCCTGGACTTGACGTTTGCAGGAATATAGATCTAAATAAATGCAGCACGTTAGCTGGGGATACAATGCAGCTTGATGATGAAACCCATGTTGAAGAGGCTCAGGAAAATGCTGGGAAGCAGAACTCACATTACTCCCAACCAGATAGCCCCCTCGAGGATCAGAACCCAATGGAAGACACAGAAGCTGGAGGTACTGTCAGAACTGCTGAACTTTTGGCTTCAGAAGTTGCGGGTAGCTGGGCGTGCAGCACGGCACCTTCCGTCCATGGAGAAAATTATTCTCCTATGAGTAAAGACAATGATGAAGAGGGTGCCACAGCTTTACAGGAGTCCAGTGGTATGGTAGCTGAGAGTCAACACATCCCACCATCCAAGTCGGATGCTGCTGCCAGACGAAATCATGAACGTCAAGCACTATGCCAAATGATTGGGATTGTTGATCCTGATTTGAGAGAGCAGTTCAGTCATGCTGCCAGAAGCGATGATGATCAAGATAGAGCTGAAAGAGAAGTGGCTTCTGATTCTGATACTGAAGACTGCACTGATAATGATGACGAAAACAAAGTTGATGCTCAAGGTTCATCTGATGCTGAAACAGTCGGTAGTGGTCAAGCTAACGAAAATCCTAGATGTGATGATGAAATGGACGATGAAGCCACTCAAGAAGATTCGGTTGGATAGCAGCCATGTCATAGATAGTGAAAGTTACGGAGGTTTTATATTATTGGGCCTGGCACGGTGAAGTTGATATTAAAATTGAACCTGCCTCGTGAAAGAGATTGTGACCCCGTCCTAAACTATTTTTCGTTCAAGTTCCAATCTCTGTAACCAATTTTTCACTAGAATCCGATACTTGTAAATAATTGAGATCAATACTCTATAGTAGAATAAGCATCAGTGTCGAATTTGCTACTAGTGCATCAGCGTGGTTTGATTGCATGGTATTAGAAGTGTGTAATTATCGTCGATTATTTGTTCAGGCACATAAAAAAATGAGTACAGTTAAAATATATATATATATATATATTTATTTATATATATATATCTTTTTGTGACTTCGTGTTTTTTCGTCTAATTTTGTTTCATAAAATATAGAAAAAAAAAAAAAATTCAATGACACGTCGTAAATAGGCATTAATTAAAAACATGGCTAAGCCCACGGGAGACTTGACCATTGCTCGCACTACTTTGAAGGCAGTTAAGCTTACAGCATTTCGTGCTCATAATGGAAGCCCATTCTAGTCATTTTACCATCCAGACCGGTCGGTGCATGTTAACTTCCCACGAGATCGGTCCCTCGAAGGGGCATATTCGTATTTTTACCTTTGTAGTGTTTGGGCAACAAAATAAGTGAAAAAAAATACTGCCACTTTTATACTTCCTTCTGTTTCTTTTAAGTGAGAAAATTGTGGTAGCTCTTTTGATAATAAATTTATCTTCATATTTTCCAGAAAAGAAGAAAAGGTGGTGAATTGAATTTTGCTGCAATTTGTCTCCGACCAAACAAGGCCTTATTGTGTCCTTTCACTTTATGCTGTCTACCTCTTGTTTTGAATTCACAGTCGACAAGGAAAAGACTAAAAACACCTTATCCTTTCCAGTTGATTCCCAGGCAACACCCTTCCCTTATATTAGCTTCTGAGTTCTGAGTCTTGTGAGCGAGAAATTCTCAGTTCTTCAATCGAAGAGAAAAATACAGTGAGATGACTACAGGCGGAGTTTACAGAAACGGCTCGAATAAGGCACCGAATCTCCGTACATCAGCTTCCTTCAAATCGAAACTTCCGGCATCAAATGTTCGCCGCAGCATCCCCGGCGGAGCCACCGACTCCGGTGAGTTTTAGGAAATTTAGTACTCTGGATTTCTATACGAGCGATCTGAATGTGGAGTAAAAATGCCAAAAACAACTCCGGTACTTGATTAATTGAACTTGAAATGCAGTTTGCATTGGAGATTTTTTTTAGTCGTTGAATCAGTCTCTGTTTTTTTACTGTGGATTTAATTACACAACGTGGGTATTAATTTCTTTATCGTAACCTGGAGTTCTATTGCTACAACACCGTGATTAGAGTTTATTCACTAGTTCGATTATCTAGTTCTCATTATTCGATGTGTTTCAGTGTGTACCATAGAATTTGTATGTATATGCATATAGATGAATGTATCTGCACATAAGTCATAACCTCTAGTAATACTTATAATACCTATGATTATTTGTTCAGTTCAGGGACGTTCTATTGAATAACAGTGGCTGGTGACACTGCGATTAGGACAGAAAATTAATAAAAAGGATTAAATCAAAATTTTGTCGCAGTAGTTTTGATAAACTGAAGTTTTCTTTCCCCCTCTTCACCTTTCCTTTCATCCTTGCGATGAGAGCAGCCTCAAGAGCTTCACGAATATATATCCGTTCACTTTTCAATCTCATTTGGAAATTAGCAATATTTTTTGAGTTGTCGTGTGGAAAGAAAATACTAAATATACAAACATATCTGCTAAAAATGTGGGAGTTCATTTGTCAAATATAGTAGTTATTTATTGATTACTGCTTACACACCTACAATCTTGATGAGATTTTTATATTCAGACAGTGAAACATTAATAGTAATAAGATCATGAACATTTATTATGAAACTTCAATTAAATATTGGTTTTTTGCTTGTTTAAGTTATGAAACTTCAATTAAATATTGGTTTTTTGCTTGTAAAGCATTCTGAGGGAGTGCTATGGTTTCCACTGAATTCCATCAATGAAGCACTATTACTGCTGGAAAATTGCTTTGTTTTTGTGTGAAGCTGAACTATTGAACTTCTAATCTTCGTTTCCCCCGACATCACATGATAAATTTGATTTGGAATATTTCGATGGTATTGGACAGTTTCCGGAAGAGTTCGAGTCGCTGTAAGATTGCGACCTCGAAATGCTGAAGAGATGGCAGCAGATGCAGATTTTGCTGATTGTGTGGAGTTGCAACCCGAGGTTCATAGCACTAATTCCCATTTTTAACATTTCCACACACACTTTCACACTTTCGATATTGTCCTGTTATAAAATAGATCCCTTGTGATATCATTGTTTACTTTTTTGCTTTACAGCTTAAAAGGTTGAAACTTCGGAAAAACAATTGGGATTCAGACACCTATGAGTTTGACGAGGTTCTTACTGAATATTCGTCACAGAAGCGTGTCTATGAAGTTGTCGCCAAGCCTGTTGTTGAGGTGTGTCGTTTGAGGCATTTTAATTCTTCTAAGCTCTGCGGACTTGGTTCTTAAGACGTTAATATTTGGCTTCCATTTTTTTGAGGTTCTCTGGTTGGAATTTAATTGCCAATTTCAATGTTTTTTGCACATAGCATTTAGGGGTATAATACAGAATAGTTGAAGAAAATTCTTTATGTAGTAGTATATTTTATTGAGTCAGCCTTGTCTGTTGCTACTGTGAGCTAAATCTTTCATTAAAAGGTTGAAGTTACAGAGTCCTGATAACCAATCAATTTCTTATCCTTCAAATATACCTGTGATCCTGCAAAATCGTCTAACAAATCAATGTTTATGTTCTGCACTTGGCTTTGGACAAAATTAGTAACTGATTAATAATTTTTCTCAACGACGATCATAACTGATATGAAGTTTGCCTAATTATTCTTACATTATTTTGATTTTCTACACAAATGTTCAAGAATTTATTCTAATTCTAAATTCCAAAGGTCAGAAGATGGGGCTTTCTATGTCCTTGAGGGGTTTGGGACTGAACCACCCATGTTAAAAATTAAAAGTAACATAAAAATATTAGACATGTTGTATACGTCCAATTGGACAGGGAGAGACTCCATCCAATTAGGTGACACGAGCAAACACTCGAAGTTTATCTATCCAGTTTCCAACACTGGTGGGAATTAATGACTGATTAACCAAGAGTGGAGGCAGAAGACCTGCCAAAGCAAGTAGGCCATGAGGCATTTGGTCCAACTGAAAAGCACCTAGTTGAGGACGAGCTAACACAAAGTCTAGCTGAGATAAAACCCTCAGACATCCAATTAGACTCCACCTGACCATGGTTGTACAAACTATGATGAGATAGTACTGAAATGACTTGTAGCAGAACGCCGGAAGTGGAATTTGAATACAAACAAGATTAAAAGTGGGAAGCAACAAACTCGACCAATCTTTGTTTTCAAGATTTCCTATTCAGAGTCATACTTTGGGACGTGACACAGTTAACAATGCTTCTTCTAATGTGCTGTACGTAATACAAGAGTGTAGTAATACATATTAAGATGATGTTATTGCTCAAAACTGGGATACAAATTGTATTATTATAGGAGTCAGACTATAAAACAGCAAGGTTTTAGTGTGCAGCTACCTGTGTACCAACTTGTGATACACTTGGACCTTTATGTTGAGAGATTCGCAAAAAGATTTGAGTTGATACTTAGTTTTGGCCTCAATTGCATATCATTTGTATTCTACCTATTATGAAGTAGTTATTTTGTTCGTTTCCCTCTTTCTTAGAGTGTTTTAGATGGTTACAACGGGACAGTGATGGCTTATGGTCAAACTGGCACTGGAAAGACGTATACTCTTGGACGACTTGGTGATGAAGATACCTCCGCTCGTGGTATAATGGTTCGCTCAATGGAAGATATACTTTCAAATATGTCTCCAGAAACTGATTCTGTTTCAGTCTCGTACTTGCAGGTTGCTAATTAATTCTCACACAATTTCACCTTTGTTAATTTGTTTTCTTTATTTTATTTGGTCTTCCTCTGAAAACTTCTAGAAATTGAATGATAATTCTAATGTTAATCTGGAATTACTGGTATATGTGCAGCTATATATGGAAACCATCCAGGATCTCCTAAATCCTGCAAATGATAATATTCCCATTGTCGAAGATCAAAGAACTGGTGATGTTTCGTTACCAGGGGCAACTGTTGTGGAGATCCGTGACCAGCAAACTTTCATCGACCTCTTACGGTTGGGGGAAAATCATAGGATTGCTGCTAATACTAAGCTGAATACCGAATCTTCCCGCAGTCATGCCATTCTCATGGTAAATGAATGAGTTGCTATACTGCTGTGATTTCTTATTATCTTCTCTTTTCTTTCTGGCATGCATATTCTGCATCTCTTCACACTGTTTATGTGAAATTATTTCATAGCTTTTCTGGCCAAAAAGTGACATGGCTTAATGCAGGTACACGTGAAGAGGTCTGTCTTGGGAAGAGAAGATGATTTTTCTACTGAAAATGAAAATTGCTCTCATTCGGTCGGTAATTTTAAGCCACCTATCTTACGAAAAGGCAAATTAGTTGTTGTAGATCTTGCTGGTTCTGAACGTGTTCACAAATCAGGTGCATATGATACTTTGAACTTACTATTATTAGAAATTGTTAGCAGTTTTTTGTCCCTTTATTAGTTGAAGAATTTGATACACAACATTAATGTCTTCCTTTTAATTTGTATGCTAGTTAATAAACTCAAATTGATTTAGAATCTATAAGTCGACAAATCTTTGCTCGTACTTGCTTTGCAAACTATTCTGATGTGGGTTTTTTTGTCCGTCTAATCAACAAAAGACTTGGTTTTACGTATTCTGTTTGGTGAACCATGTAACTTATATGAGGGTGACTCGTATGTAACATGCAGCTGGATGGTGAAAAATATCTTACTAGTATGATAGCTTGATTTTGTGTTGATCAGGCATATTTCTTTTAGATGTTTGAGTCAACCCACTATTTTTCCCCTTGAAATGGGGAGGTTAGGTTATGCCTGGAAAGTATAGGCATTTAAACATAGTGGTTAAATTTTCACTCACTGCTTATCCTGGAATTCGATATAGGAACTATAAATTCCAATAAACAATTTGGTGTGCTGAACACATATGGATCCCGTGAAATGTTATTACCATGAAATTTGTTCTGGATCTTTAGTTTCGGAACATTATCTTAAAATTTCTGAGGGTTAGTGTCTCTTGCATGCTTTCTTTGTGTTGGAATGCTAAAACAAGTAAAATCCTCCTTGTCTTGGCGAGATTGGAAACCATCTAAGAAGTTGCAAATTGTTTGTGTTTTTATGTGTACTTTTTGTTAATGCAGTTTTGCTTCAATTGTGTTATACAACTTATGTTTGTTTCTTGAAGGAAGCGAGGGACACATGCTAGAAGAAGCCAAGTCAATAAATCTATCACTTAGTGCTTTAGGAAAATGCATAAATGCATTGGCTGAAAATAGTGCTCATGTCCCAGTTCGCGACTCAAAGCTTACAAGATTGCTTAAAGATTCATTTGGAGGTGACTTTTTGCCCTGTTCCAATTTTTATCGCTCTAATCCACCACCAAGTTACTACAAAGTAATTATCTGCAAAATGTAGAAGTTGAATATGCTTTTAATTGCTTTAGAAATCACATTTAATTTACTTGGATTTGCTCTTATGCTGCAGGCACGTCTAGAACTTCATTAGTTGTAACAGTTGGTCCATCTCCACGCCATCGAGCAGAGACTGCGAGTACCATATTATTTGGACAAAGGGTGAGATATAGCAGTTGGAAATTAACGAATGAAATAGTGCAAAGTAATAAACCAAGTTGCTGCTTCCTTTTGCCATTTGTGGATGGAAGTAATTTTTAAGAGACAAAATTTGAATGTCATATCAATATATGTTCAACGTAATTTCATATTAATATATGTTCAATCATCACTTACCATCTATTACAGGCTATGAAGGTGGAGAATATGTTGAAGATTAAGGAAGAATTTGATTACAAGAGCTTGTCTAAAAGACTCGAGATAGAACTGGACAAAATCATTGCAGATAATGAAAGACAGCAAAAAGTTTATGAAAATGAGGTTGAGAGAATCAGGTTGGAAGCACTGAAACGCATTACTGAGGCTGAAAGGAACTGTGCAGAAGTGTTAGAGGTAGTTACATATCCTATACTTCTTGAAACTACTACATATTTTCTATTTTAGTTACATGATTGTTTGATCATAACCAAAAGCCTCCTTGAAACTACTGCAGATTTTCTATTAAAGTTACATGTTTGATCATAAGCAAAAACTTTGACATGTAGTTAAGTATAACCCTGATATGTTCATCCTGATGATGCAAATTTCACATTAAGAGTTAAGTAGTATCATTCAAATACTGAATCGCTTTTATTACCCTGTTAGAATATAAAACGTTTTTTTTTTCAAATATCAAATGACATGTTTTGATGTCTGAAGGCATCTAAGTACCTAATCCACTTCATAGTTCATACTGGCATCCCACTTAGCTAAGCTGATAACCACTTTTCTTTTTGTCCTAACAGTACATCACCTGGCCAACACTGATTTAAGAACCACACAATGAGGAAAAGTTTTGAAATAAATGGTTGATGCATTCTAAATATTTGACAAATGCCAACTGTCAATTAAGTATTGTAGTAAGACTATACTAAGATGTTAGAAGCATCTTACATGTAATGGAAGCTTATTAGAATTGTCAATATAGTAGAAACCTCTTTAGACTACTGAATATCCTGACATGTTCAGTTTAACTTTTTCTATTTAACCTTGTAGGAGGAGAAAGTGAAATGTCAGATGGATTACATGGAGTCAATTAAGAAGCTTGAGGAGAAGTGGAGTGTCAATCAACAAAAGCGTGCTGCTAATGGAGAGGTAATCTAGCTTTGGAACTGTCTTCTTTTATTTCGCGATGTTTATCCTCTCTGCTTGGTCATGCAGGCTGAAATCACAGTCACCTATCTTATATAATCCAAATATAATGTTAAGGACTTTCCATGAGGTAAAAGGATGAGATGATTCTTAAGGATGTCAAGATTGGAATGAGAAGGTGGAAGGTCTGGAGCAGATGATGTCCTATAATTATCTTGGTTTAACTTTTAACCGAGAATAGGGTAGGACGAAGGGCATTAATCTGTTCCTTGTTCGAGACTTTTCCGTTAGCTTCTTTGTCTCTTTGTTTGTGTGTTTGGGGTGGGGGGTGTTGTAGGATAGCTTAAAAAGGGAACGTGAAAAGAGAACAGCTCCTCCTTTGCATCAGTTACCTTTCAAGACTTTGGCTAGGATATCTTAAAAATGACGAATCAATTCCTATGTTGTGCGTGCACACACATTCTATTAGTACTCCGTTCATTTGCTCTTGACACTAAATTCAGTGTATTGACTCGAAGCAAAAGAAAAATGTGAATAGACACCACAATTTGTTTCACTTTTCTACAATGTTCTAAAAAACTCGCCGAGGCTTGAAGTCAGGGCAAAATGCCTTGCTTCGCACCTAGACGTTTTTTTTCCATTTCCTAAACGACTGAATTTTTCCTTCCTCTCTTTTATCTTCCCTAGGTGTGTTTTATTAGTTTTTTTTTCTTTTTTTAAAAGTCTTTTATTTGACTTTAGCTTATTAATTTTTTTCTAAAAACCTTTTCATTCGACTTTAATTTCAAGTTTTTTTAAAAAAAAATTATCTGTACAAAAATTAAAAATGACTTTATATAAATAGTTAAATAAGATTTAAGCTATGAACATCTACGTTATGTAATTATGATCTTAAAACTTATTATTTTGTTGTAAACTCCAAAAACACGAAGTTCCTATAAATCTATTAAATAGGATTTGTTTGGTTGAAAATTGAAACTAGGAAAAATATTCTAGTTTTGGCATTTCAAAAACTTGAAAATTGTATAATTGACTAATGGTAGGAATTATTATATAATATAGTATTTTATAATTTTAGATGTTTGATATGTATTATTTTAGTTATTAAATAATTTAAAACGATTAAAAATTTAAAATAATATTAAAATGCATTTTTTAAGCCTAAACCTCGCCTATGCTTGTAAAGCTTAAAGTTTCGACTCCACTCATAGCCACGCTTTACGCTTTTCAAAATACTGCTTTTCTAAGGTTCTTTTTTGAGGTGATTATTTTATTTTATTTTTTGTTTGAAGGTTCACATGGATTCTGGCAATGACGAGGTCACGGAGCTGAAAACATTGCTTCAAAATGAAATTTGTCTTCGGAAGGCAGCTGAAGAAGAAAATGATATGCTCAAACTTCAGCTGCTTAAATTTTCAAAGGCAGAGGTATGAATTTTAGTATTTTGTGACAGCATTATATGAGTCCTTGGAATTCCTTGGATCTGGATTTTAAAACTAATAAAATATAACTGATTGATGTCACGTAGTTGGCAGATGGAAACATCGATGCTATGAACCTTCAGGAAATATTAGAAGAGGAGAGTCATCAGAAGAAGAAACTTGAAGAAGAAGTCAGAGCTTTAAGAAGTCAATTATCGCAGCTGTCTACTGAAGCTAATCAAGTATGTTCTTTATGGAGGTGTACTTATTATGTGATCTAGACTATCCGGTTCTTACTACACATTTAGCCTATGTTTGACACCCATTTTGGGAGAAAAATTGGTTTTTGAATAGTGATTGATGGAAGAATGTGTGGTTAAAAAGTAATGAGAATTTTTGGGTTTATGTGTAATATTATTTTATTGATAGAATGTGTGGTTGAAATGAAGAAAGAGAAAAAGAATGAGAATGAGAATGAAAAAAAAATGGGTGTCAAACACAGAGAGTGTTGTCTAGTTATTATGTGATCTAGACTATCCGGTTCTTACTACACATTTAGCCTATGTTTGACACCCATTTTGGGAGAAAAATTGGTTTTTGAATAGTGATTGATGGAAGAATGTGTGGTTAAAAAGTAATGAGAATTTTTGGGTTTATGTGTAATATTATTTTATTGATAGAATGTGTGGTTGAAATGAAGAAAGAGAAAAAGAATGAGAATGAGAATGAGAATGGGAAAAAAATGGGTGTCAAACATAGGCTTGATGCCAATTTCAACCATTTACAGTCACTTTGGTGCATTTATGACCTTTTATAACAATTGGCTTGTCTTTAAGAATATTTAATATTGCAAAATGATTGATGAGCACTGATGTTACATGCTGTGAGTTTTAACTCACACTGGAAAAGGTCATAGCTACTATATCTGGACTACATACTAGTGTGTTTAACATGGAGAACATACTAGTAGGTTTTACTAGATTACAACTTTTAGTGTCTGTGTAAGAATTTTTTCTATTTTTGAGCTGTCATGTATAATCATGTAGACTGTAGTTTAACAGCACCAGACCTTGATATTATGTTCTCAGAATAGAAGCTATCTCGAGAGAGGCAGAAATGGAAACACTGTTGCTGGTCTAGATTGCCTATCTCCCCTAAATCATCTACAGTCTAGAGACAGTAGTAATGCAGAAAGAGCATCAATTGTGAACCTTCACGAACAAGGTGCCAATTAGTGTTTTCACAACTTTATGTCATTCTCTTTGAGTTTTCAACTAATCTACCCTATGTATCTGACAGTTGGGTTGCAAAAGATTTTGTCATTGCTCGAGTCAGAAGATGCTAATGTACGAATACATGCTGTAAAAGTGGTGGCCAACTTGGCAGCTGAAGGTGTTCTATTTTCCTTGCTCTCACCTTCCTAAAAGTTCCTCTGTTTGATGCTTGTTTGTTTCTTCTTATAGTTATCTTAAAACAAATTATAATCAGAGACTTGATCAGTTCTAACTTTTTCTTGTTCTTTTTTATTCAAATCATGAAAATGAATGTATAAGTACAGTGACTAGTTTTAAAAATGTTTCTAAGATCTCTGAGGGACACTGTAAAGTTCATATTGCTTTTACAGTCACGTTTATTTCTTAAATAATCTCTCAATTGTTGCTCAATTCTGAGCAGTTGCACATTCCTGAATGACTTTTGATTCGCTATTGCTTGATGCCATTTCACATTATAACGCACGAACTGATGTGTGCATACAATGTATTCTACAGAAGCAAATCAGGAAAAGATAGTTGAAGCCGGAGGTCTCACTTCATTGCTGATGCTTCTTAGGAGCTACGAGGATGAAACTATTTGCAGGATCGCAGCTGGTGCAATTGCCAATCTGGCAATGAATGGTAATTTGTTCGTACTTTACTTTCTAACTTCTTCATTTTTACCTGTTTTACCTTTTTGGCTCGGTAAGGGTGCCCATTTCAGCTAAATGATGTACTATGTGGAGCTACATCATTTTTTAGAACAATATCTTTTCTGCTTGTTCAGAGGCCAATCAAGAACTTATAATGGCCCAAGGTGGAATTTGTCTATTAGCAATGACAGCTTCTGATGCTGAGGATCCACAGACTCTTCGAATGGTTGCTGGAGCCTTAGCTAATCTGTGTGGCAATGGTATGATTATTTGATTTTGTAGTTTGCCTCTCAATATATCTGGCCTTTTGTATCAATCCTCAAGTCTTTTTACCCATGGCATTGCAGATAAACTACAAATGAGACTGCGATCTGAAGGTGGCATCAAAGCTCTGTTAGGAATGGTGAGATGTAGACATCCCGATGTTCTCTCTCAAGTTGCACGTGGTGTTGCAAATTTTGCCAAGTGTGAATCCAGGACATCTTCTCAAGGTAAGTTATTTAGAATGCCTGTACAGGTGTTGATTTTTTTTTGAATAAACATGTAATATATATATTTGTTTATTGCATCATAACATATAGTGGTTATTTGTTTACCATTTTGGAAAACGGTGTTATAAATGAAACCAGCATTCCAGCACAGAAGTTTTTTCCCCGACAATTCTCTTTAAAAAAAGAACAATTAGCAAGTTGGCAGGATTCCGTGTTTCCAGAAAATTTGAGCACAATGCAAGGGAGAAATATCTGTTAGTATATACATCATCAATGAGGTGAAGGATAATTTCTATATTGTGATTCTCATGATAATGCACAATATTAGGCTCAAAACCTGGGCGATCTCTCTTGATAGAAGATGGTGCATTGCCATGGATTGTACAAAATGTTAACAATGAAGCGTCGCTTATCAGACGTCATGTAGAACTTGCACTCTGCCACTTGGCACAACACGGTATTTGTCTTATATGAGTGAGAAAAACCGATATATATGGTATCCAAACATACTGTTAATTGAAAATCTCTCACTTGTCGTTTTCAGAAGTAAATGCGAAAGACATGATTAGTGGAGGAGCCCTTTGGGAGCTCGTTCGTATTTCACGTGACTGTTCTCGTGAGGACATTAAAGCACTCGCTCGCCGAACTCTGACATCAAGTTCAACCTTTGGAGCCGAAATGCGTCGCTTGCGAATCGAGGTTTAATTATTACCTTTTGTTTTGCTAGCCATAGAAGTTGGGAGTATCCTCCACAGCCCATAAGAATGCTGGCTCAAGAGAGGTGATTGCTTCTGCTGGAAAAGATGGCTGAAGCATGTACTTTATGTTTAATCCTTATTCGATTATCAGTTCCTGCATTAAAAATTCTTATTTTTTGGTGGGGGAATCACCAATATACGGTTGCTTCAGCTTCAATTTTGTAAAAGTTAATTGTTCCATTCATGAGCTGTATATAAGAAGATAATGAAATTGTTTAATTTTGTTTGCAGATTCCTTAATTCCGGAATCAAGCTTGAGCCCTTTATTGAACTTCATCAAATTATGGTAGGGATTAAAATCAAATTAAAATTGAAAATATAGCCGTTATTGGGTCTCACTCGTCTAATAAAAGTCAACAATAACGGCTAGTTTTTTAATTTTAATCTCTACCGAACGGGCACAAGATATTACTAGCCACATGTTAGAATGGATTAAAATGACGCTTGGTTGAGCAAAAACTCGAAAAATATATCGTTAAAATTTCTACTACTAGCTATTTATATTTAAATATTTATTCACGTGTAATTCAGTTGTTTTGGTGTCTAATTCAGTCCTCCGCAGTTCCTGGTTATGTTTCTTATCGGCAGCACAAGCAGTCACATCTAAATATAATTTGATTAAATTTATATCACTCAATATGGATTAATATACACGGTCAGATTCTTTACGACCTTTTAACCTAAAAACTTATAAATATTTTATCGGGGCTTTCTATTATGCAAAGGATTTTAGGCAGCTACTTTTGGTTGTGTGAAATATACATCAATTAATTATTGATTTTGACTTAAATTTTAATTCAAACTAAATATGGTCTTACGAATATACATAGAACTCCATATTAATTCTCTATAACATAGCATTAAGGGTCTGTTGATTGACAAATGTGAAAAGACTTTTCAATTTTATGTAAATTAGAAAATAAAAATTCAAATATCTCATAGGAATGCATTTTTNATTGACAAAAAAAAAAAAAAAAGCTTAAAGTGGTTGCACATTGAAATTTCTACTTTCGTATCAAATAATCAAAGTAGAAATTGAATTTTCCAAATGTGACTTTTTTCATGGAATTTAAACCAATACCGTAAATAATAAAATCAACAAATTAATGTGACTTTAATTGAACTTATTATTTTATATTACATCACTTGCGACATAGTATGTTATTCATCATTTTTAATGAAGATATAATAGTTATATGACACTGGAAATCACAGTAGTTGCTAATTATGACATGAATAATGCAGGTTTTTTCTAATATTACAATATAGAAAATTGTAATTCTAATTTTCAAACATGGAGAAGAAATCCAAACACTCTTTGTATTCATATAAATAAGAGTTGATAGAAAACAAATACTCATTGAGAACAATTTATTTTTCCATTTCTCTCTAAAACTAAAGCTGAGAGAAGATCCTAACAATGTTCAGAATTCACTAAAAAGGCTCCTATTTGGTCTTAGCAGTGGATTTCCAATGGATCTATGGAGCAACATTAATTTCAGAATCTGTGCAATACAAAGCAAATTATGGAGAGTACTTTAGATTTGGAAAAAGAATTATCAGATAAAAAAAAAATTTGATTTTGAAAGATAATTTGGAAGACAAGAAACGATGATTAACCATTATAGATCCAGAATTTATATTATTAGCAAAAGAAAGAAACCTAAGTAGTGAAGAAAAAAACTTAGCATGTGAGAAAGAAAGGAGGAGACACTGTACTGTCTATTGTCCAAATGCAGTGAACAATTCGTGAATCTAGACATACTGATTACTCCCCTCAGTTTGTAGGTCCCTTTCCAATCCATTTACTGCTAGAGAAAGAGAAGTGTATATACATATATATATATATATATAGAGAGAGAGAGAGAGAGAGAGAGCTTTGACGATCAAAACTCTTACCTGTAACCTTTATCCCGCAGTTTGTTGCTGCCATTTGATATGGAAGTCATAGTTATGCCTCGAAAAAGACCTAAGGTTAGAGTAGTGCACGTGTAACCCAGAACCCAATAATCATGTCTCTCTGCTCACTTATCAACCCCAAAAGGCACTAAAGAAAAATCAAGAAATTAAGGATCATTGAGGGTGTATATAAAGTATAAATCTATTCTTATATTGTCAAGGATGAAAAATGAACTTATAAGTTGAAATCAACTTACGGAAAATACTTATGCTTTCATTTATATAAGATAGCTCCCAACCCATTTCTTGCCTTTTAGTCAAATTTGCATGCAGCGAAAATATTCTCTCTTCCTGTCAATTATCTTGGAAGTTGAGATTCACTATCTTTTACGTACGGAAATTTCAATTTCTGTATCCCAAAAATATTTGGTAACAACTCATAAAAAGATTACAAGATTTCGAAAAGAAAAATGGATGGTAGAAGAGCAGTGAATATGTATAAGACTAGAAGTAAATATTAAGGCCAGAAATTTTATGGGGTATCTTGAAAATGTTATAATTAGGTTAATTTTATGAAAGTGAAGAAGCCGAGATGCAGTACTAAAATAGGAAACCTTAAGAAACAAACCGCCGAGAAAAGAAACCTAAAACCCCATTGTTTTCTACTTTTCTTCGGCAGGAAGTGACTGAATGATTATCAGACAAGTTATCTGACCTGCAACAAGAAATCAGAAGAAGGAAGAGAAAAAAGAATTGAAGGTGAAACTTCAATTCTACTCCGAATTGGTATCAAAGAAAATGTGAAATACTGAAAAGCTGTTCTCATAAAATTAAACCACAAGAATTCATGAATTTGTACATCCCTCTTCAATTAAAAGGCAGACTAATCATCAGATGACACCATGAACTCAAATTAAAGCTAGTTTCAAAGAAATTAAGAAGAATGCAAAGTGATTTTGAAGTGAAATCATGTCAAGCGAAAATCAAGGATCCTGGTTTTTGATTTCATCAGAAGGGAGGAGGACCTGTCCCCCAGTAGGCCTCAGCTGGTAACTGGCATGAATTTATTAGATTTGGAGTCATCCCATGAAAAAGATTTGAATTAGGATCAGCCATAAGTTGTTGTGGCTGCTGCTGCTCTTGCTGTTGTTGATGGCCAACAATTCCCGGGGATCCAAGGGGGCCGCTTCCAGGCACCGGCAATTCTTCATCCTCTAGAGGAAGCCTCTCATATGCTGCATTACCAAATGTTGCTGCCATAATCACCACCGGCCCAGAAGCGAGAAGCGGCCCCACCACGCTGCCACCAACAACTTGGCCTTGCCCTCCGGCTAAATAGATGGTTAATCCTGATGCAACAGGAGGAGCTGGAGGTGGCAAAAAGGAACCTGAGAGGGACAGAATTTCGAATCTTCCATTTAAGGTCACTACTGCTCCTGGTGCAGCTGGTTGCCTTATAGTAACATTAGTTACAGTACCACTGCCGCTCAAGATGCAAACCCCTCTTTGCCGCCTTGTGGCGAAAATGGATATACTTTCTTGAATATCACAACCATTGGCAACTTCCATGACATGAGATCTGAGTGCGTTCGCACTTTCTCGAGTGATTATGATTGGGGGTTTGGGCCTGTTCTTGGAACCAGCAGGTCTTCCTCTAGGTCTTCTTGTAACCTCTCCTTCCCCAGAGATAGGCACTAGATCTTTGCCTCCGGTTGGGGGAGAACTTGTGGTGGTAGTGGTGGTGGAAACACCATAATTCTCATCAGGATCTCGCTTCAGGTTCCTGTTAGGATTGATATTCCCACTTTGTTCATCTTCGGGATTCTGTTGGTGCTGGTGGTGCTGGAACTGGTGGTGGTGGAGTTGTAGATCTCTAGCGTGAAAGGGAGGCGGTAAAGAACGGCCATGACCTGTTAGTTGATCCATGGCTTCACTCGTTGATTTGAAAATCTATTTGCTTTTTCAAAGATGGACAAATTTGATGAATTTTCTTGGGAATTTGATGAATCAAACTGTACTAACCTTCACTAGAGAAGAGGTGGAAAGGAATTGTTGAAGACTTCACCAAAAATTGAGCTGAACTAACCATGACTTATCCCACTAGCTTCACATGATAACTCTATACTCTTCTTGTTAAGATGGGTTTGTTGCTGTTGGTGAGTTTAAGGGAGAATGAAGAGAGGAGAGAGAGAGAGTAGATATACAGTATGTAAAACGAGTTTAATCCTTTTTATGATGGGAAGCTTAGTTGCTAAGTGGTGTTTGGGTTAGGGTTAGGTCAATAGGGGTGAATTCATTTGAATGGATGGGGAGGGGAGAGGGGCTTTAATTTGGTGAGACAGCGTGCCAATGGCGCATGGGCGGTGGGAATGGGACCCTTTTTCTCTCTCCTTTGTCTCTGGCCCCTCCTTGGCCTAGGATTACTACAACTAGGAAGACACAAGTTCTCAAAATCTTATTTAGAAAGTGATATTGGTGCATCGACTTAAAAGTTTTGAGTATCAATCAAGGTCGACTGGCTTAATGAAGGTCAAGAATAAGGACGTACGTTCTAGAATCTAGTGTTCTTGAGCAACATGTGGATGATGATTTTATGGTATTATTGAAGCAAGTGCACAAACCAACATTTAAATGATAATGATTTGAGCAAGAGTAATTATGTATATACTGCATTAATCGTGTTAAAAGAACAATGTACGTGACATTAAATTAAGAGTTAAGTGAAATGCCAATATATGCTATATAGAATGGGGGTATTACATAACATTATTCTTTGAGCAATATGGGATATGATATGGAAATAAATGAACATTTTCCTTGTGTAAGAGAATATATCAATGACACTTTTGAATGTGACAAGGTTATAGATTTCCTGAAGTTGAAGTTTCATAATAAATTTATTCAATTCTCTTCAAATAGTGAGTGAATTAAAGACTATACATTATGTATATCATCATGAAAAGTATGACTAGGTCTAATGAAGTTTTTTTTTTTTTTTACATTGTTCTCCGTGTCCCTCGGACGTGTTAGTTTTTCTATTTTACAAGTTTGTACTATGTTTAATTATTATCAGTAAAATATACTATCAAGTGATTTAATTAAGAAAAGAAACATATCCCCCTTCATGACGATTTTTTCATTTGTAATTAGATCGTATTTCGGACCAATTCTTGATTTTTTTGATCGATTTGATTGGTCGGATCTTATAATAGAACTTATAATTAAGTCTAAAAACAAAAGTTTTATTAGTGACATGAACTCAATTAATATAGTCATTGCCTCCTCTTGCCACTCACCCCCCACCCATTTCTTTCTTATGCTCTTTATCTCAACTCGAATTCTTGTTTGTGGTTCTATGAAATATGGCTATAAACCTAGAAGAATGCACTCTTTCATGTTTGTGCCTGTATTTTCTTGAAGATGATAATCAAATTTATTTACACGTTGTATTTTCGAAACGTGTATAGAACCAGATCATCTTAAAAATGGTTTACAAGGGAATACTGCTCAAGTGGTTATAGATTAATCAATATTCAAGCATCAACTTAACGTCGTGGAAGCAATTAGTCATTAAATCTCATCCATCAATGTCCACACCAGTTCATACTAATTTCTAGTTGGCGACTCATGTCATCTGCTTCTATACCAGCTATGACATTCGTAGTATATATAACTCATTTTTAAAATCGACTTGTAAAAAAAGCCCTCAAATCTATTACAGTTTTCTTCTCTGTTCTTAATTACATGCAAATCAGTGAATTGGAATAGTTCCAAAAAAATTTTGAACGGATTTGAGTCAATGTTTTTACAAGAGCTACCGTTTCCCCCGTTTTATGCAGAAATAATGGCATAACTGCTGACATTTATTATTTTAATGCAACAAACTGGACATTTACGAAGGTGACGAGGGAGGGAGACCCCCCTCCCCCCGGGTTGCACATGTGGGTCAATATGGGAATTTGGAATAGACCAAGACCCATCCACGCCCAAACAATTGGGTCAGTCAGGTGCAGACCGTGTCTGAAGGGCGATCAATCGAGATACCTCTAGCCACTGTTTCATTTTTAATTTAATTTCTTTTGGATATTGTTAAGTGTTAGGTTTTTAGTTGTACGAGAACTTTTTTAGACAAAATGATTATTGAAATAGTTGTAAAAGTCAATGAATCTTTTAAAGGGTTGTATAAATGAATTATGAGTCTTTGAGTATGGAACAAGAAGAAAGAGTCGTCGGATTTATGCTAGTCTATCGTCTAGCTGATACTTGAGCGTTAAAAACAGAATCATTGTCGCCCGGCTCTCGCTCAAGCAACGCACATCTCGCTCGCGTGTCGCTATTCTGGCACTCGAGCTACTATATTTTCCAAGAAATCTTAATTTACGGTTTTCAAGAGCTTTATCTATCATATACTACCCAAACTCCTCTTATTATAAATATCCAATGTCAGTACGTTTTTTGTGGTGGTTGATCATTGTTTTACATCTTCATAACATCATTCCAAAATCTAAGAATACATCCAATAATTTAGATTAACCTTTTGATTCTTGAGATCAGTCAATCATAAGTTTGGGAAAAACATCGAAATTCATATAATCCAAAACACCCACTTCCTAGATATCATTAGAAATATACTTTCTCAATAGCTTTCAGAGGTTGTTGAAAATTGAGGAAGGTTGGACCAGAAATATGGAAAGACTACAAGAACGAAACGTTCTTGGTGTTTCACAGGAGATAGACAATTCCAGAAGATCGGAAACAGGTGTGAGTGAAGCTCGTTCCAGCAGGTTTTGGAGATTGCATGAATTAGATCGGCGAGTCTAGTGGGTTTTCTAGGCTGGATTCTACTGTAAATTCTTATTGTCTATGGTGGAAACTACTAGCTTGGTCCTGTAATTTTTATCCAGTTAAGGATTTTCTCCGTCATCAAATCTTGTGTTATTTACTGCTTTAATTGTTTATTGCGGCAATTCAATATATGATAACTTGACTTGATTGACTAAACATTTAGAACAATTAAAAAGTGACTTGTTGCTTTTAATCGATAAATTTAATTCTCCGTTACTCACTTATTATGTGATTTTAGGGTTGAATTAGTAACTTTCACTAAGGTTTGAACATGATTGTGTTGGAAATCAAGGATCGAAATTGTACATCGAGTCTAGAACTTGTGTGCAAACTCGACCTGCGTACACGAATGTCGGACCAAATGGAGCAAAAATTTGACCCTTAAGGGTGTCTACATTTTGATTTTTTTTTTCTGAACAGACTCTTTAACTGTCAAACTGAATTGTAATTGTGGAGTTATTGGTGATGTAATTGTGAAGTTATTGGTAGTGTTAAGTGTGTAACACCTATAATCGTTGGACATTCATGCCACTCATTCATGGCCATTAGATTACAATAAAACTTGATTTTCCTCCGTTCTCTACGGATGGATTCCTTTATGCTCTTGCATACAGTTTTGAGTTTACATTTTCCTCTGAAAAATTCTCTGTTTCCAAAGGCTTGATGGTCATATTTATACACTTAGTCAGTTCGTCGGAAACATATCTAAAGTGCTTAGATTTTACTCAATTTTCATTGTATTCTGAGAGATAGACGTTCGAACGAAACCTCAAGCACTTACGGTGAGACGAAGAATTTGTTTTAAAGAAACTGTGTTTACCGGCTTTGGTTTTCTAGTTCTTCCCGTCTGCAATTCAAATTAATTTTCCGTTCTGTTCTTTTCAATACATAAATAAATATTATATTCTGTAAATAAATAGTTTAACATATTGAACTTCCATGAATGGAAATGCATTTAATTTATTTTTTATTTGAGCACTATACTATAATTTCTGATGACTAATAGAAGTTGGCGAATCGATACTCATGGTGGTACGTACCTATAGTCTATTTCTACTGTATGGTCAATTCAAATAACAAATTAATAATGTGGAGTGGAGTCCTCGCTACTTCAAAGAAAACCAAAAAAATGAGCTTTTTCCACTGGTGGATTTGCTAATTGTTATGTTGTATATATGCTCTATGCCTCTATGGATAAATTGGAATAGACTGTCTTTGATTTCAATAATTAGACATTATTTAGAGAAAAAAAAAAAAAGAGTTAATTTATTGTTCAGTTAGTACTGTCCATTAACAAAAAAATCCGAAATCAATTTGTTTTCCCAATAATTCAATTTATTTGGAGTACTATACTCTCCATTACTTACAACAAAAGAAATAAAATGTTCTCAACTTTTTCGTTCTATTTTTATTCTCGATCTTTTATTAATTAGCACAGCTTATCCCTGATGACGGTAATCCATTAAGAGGGAGTAAAAAACTTATTTTCTCTTCATATTTTTTTTTAATGAATAAAGTCAATAATAAATACAATAGTTTGACAAGATATTTTGTCCAAATTCGGAGTCGAAACGTGTCAATTAATTGAAGGTTAAAGATAAAAAGACGCCAAAAAAATTGGAGACGTAGGTGTGAAAATAAATAAAATTTGAGGACCTTCATTATAATTGAAATATGATTTTAATATAATTAAACTTCTTTTATTATCATTCAATCAATCTTTAAAAGTGTTCTCAAATTCCCCTTCCATTTTGAACAAATTTCAACAAATTAAGCATTCCGTTCAAATTAGGTAAAATAAATTACGAGTAAGTAGATAGTACTTGTGGATTTCACACAATATGTTGGTAAAAATGATTTGACATTTGACAATGTTTATATACAATTTAAATTACAAATATATAGAAATGAGTCATGATAAGTGGATTATGCACGTGGTTTCCTATAATACGTGTATAAAAAGTGATACTGGCCATCTTTCTGGACAACTTTATTTAGATCGTAATTGGAGGACATTTTGATAAGATAATCGTATTTAGTATCGATTTAGGTGACATCAATTTTTAACTTCATCGAATAAGTTTAATTGACTCTTATGTTACCTAAATATGTGCTAATCACACCAGCTAATAAATAATATTACTCTTCTGATAAAATGATTATATATGTAATATTGCATGAGAAAAAGAAAATGATAATAATTCTCTGCGAACGAAAAACTGACAGAGAGAAATACTAACCAATGAAAATGGGTCAAACATCTGCAAACAAAGAAAGTTGGATTCATCTCTGATTAGGGAAGTCCCAACGCAATCATCAAACTCATGTGCACGTGCATGCAGGGTATAATTAACTCAGTGTCCCAATAAAAGGTTTTTGTATAGACGGAATATTCAGTTTATGTCGAAATATAACTTGAGAAATTTTTCTCGTCGATAGGATAAAACTGTCTACAGTCTGACCTCTTCAAATATGAGAATCGTAAGTTAGGTTCTTTTCAAATGGACAACTGTAGATAGAAGAACATTTTTTATATAACTTGACCAAGACATTTATTTGGCCTGGTTCAACAACAATATTAATATTTCTTCCTTGTAATTTTTGACAAGAAATAGTTGTATCGTAGAGCAAAACTCATATTTTTAGAGAACATCGTTGAATTATAACCTTAAAAATAGGAAAAAAAAAAAATGAAAACATGGATAATTCTAATTATCGAATATTACGTATTGCAGAGTTGTATATAGAAACGAAAATTTTCCTGATATGAATTTATCCTTTTATAATTATTCCTAAACACGTTCAATAGAAAATTAGGATAAATGAATGAATAATGTTTAACAGCAATATTATTATATTTTCACGTATACAATACAGGTGATAAACACGAATGATGCTACGTAACTTGAAAAGGCATAATTAAATTTTGAAGGCGGCTAGAGAAACCACAAGTAGTGGGCAGCAACACCTTCACAGCCGTCTGCTTGCTACTGCATTTCTCCATTACAGTTCTCTCTCTGCCCTCAACTCTCATTGCGCCAATTATTTCATTTCCACTCTCTCTGCCTCAAACTCGAGAACTCGTACCATTGGTCACATTTCCCACAAACTGTAATATTTATAAAATAAAATGTAAGACTATCGATGGGTTTTTTCTTCTTGTTTTAACAAAGTGGCAAGTCAAATTCTTATAGTTACTAATTATTGAAATAACCTTATAGTTCAGTGATTACATAGGGTCCATCGAGATGACCCTTCGGAATAATTTTAGTACAAATTTTTTATGTAATAATACAAACAAAACATCATTTTCCAGGGAAGTCAACGATTTCCCCACGAGAGCTGAAATTCATGCTGTTCATCATAACAGTCATCATCTGTAATTTGTTTTTGCAATTGTTTTGTCTTTCCCTCAGGTCAATGAATGAAATTAATAATAATGCTCGATTGATTGATAATCCAGTTGTCGACAGTAGAGTACAAATTTTACGCTTATTTTTTTTCATTTCAAATTGACTCAAGGACAAGAAAATTAATAATAATCATCATCATCAGGAATACATACTTAGATTAAGGTCTCTCTCACTGTTGATCCACATGCAAAAATCAAACAAATTGTTGCTTGTGGAAGTCCCAAGTTTGATATCACAAATTGGTATTCTTCTTTTCTCAATCGATATGAATTTTTGGTTTGAAAGTATTGCGTATTATGTATTTCTCGAAGGTTTCGGGATTGAGTAGAGTAGTACTCTTTTGTATTCATCCCTTTTGGTCATTTGTGAATTCTTTTTGTCTTCACCGTATCCGTCTTTGAATGTTTTGGTTAAAATTTCAAAATTGGGGCTTTTGCACTATATAAATGGCTTGATCAAACCTCTTTAAGATATATATGGAACATATTCCCAAAACAAACTAAGAGCCTGTTTGTTTTGAATTAAAATCTAATTTTAATCAAAGTCAAAGTCAAACAATTAATATTTAATCACATCTTTCATGAGTCCCACAACTTTTCAACCACATATTTCAAAAATTTCTATTACAATCTACTGAAAATCTAATTTAAATCCTCACCAAACACCCTCTAAATGAATTCACAAAGAGTTTCGGCTTAAAGTTGATGAACAATGAATGTGTTGAATCTTGTGAACACTTGGGAGTGGGGTCTTCTAGGATGGCATAGTCTTCCCTTTAGTAAAAAAAATAAAGCAGGTTTGGGTCTTGTGCAACAAGCTTATTGTAATGTAATGCCTATCTTAATCACAACTAATTTCATATTAATATATACAATGGAATCCCATTACCTTCCCCATTAAACAATGGCCTTAAGCTAGCTAATCTATGGTGGTACATGGACCACTTGAAAGAACACTACTACTTTTTAGCACCTAATTAAAGGATTGGAATCTATCATAATGTTACCTCTTCATTTGTTGTCGAGTTGTTGTCCAAGAATAAATTTTTTATACATGTCTTGTGTCCGAGAGGTTAAGATTTTAAACGAAAAATCTTGTTTTAAGATTTCATTGAAGAAATGAATTCAATCTGCATTTGAGATCAAGAGCGTGTTAAAAACCCTTTTAACAACTTAAATTTTTAGACATAATATATTTTCACGATTACTAAGAAAGTTAATTTATAAGCAACAAGTGGAATCGCGAATTGAATACACGTTCTTGATTCGCGTCTTCATTTATATGTAGAGTTTGATGTAAAATTAAGCCAGGCATGTGTGGGATAAAGTATTATGGATTATCCCATGTTCTAACTTTCTTGGGAGGGGCTTTTGGCTTGAAATTTGTTGCACCCCATTTTCTTATTCTTTGTGCAAAGTCCAATCCATAGGTTCCAAGTTGAGATTAATTAATGCAAACTGCATCTGTAATGGCATTTTTTTAAACAGCCGACCAATTTGAGGTCAGCACGTGATGATAGTGATTGATTTGGAATCCTTTATTGTCATCGTTATTAACTTCAAGTTCATCTGCATCAAACGTTAATAATCTTGTCTTGTCAAATCTTTCTTGATTAATTTGTAGATCCAGCTAGGGTTTTTGAACAACGACTATTCCCTACAATGCACAATAAATCAAAATTTATTGTCTATTTTCTCAAATAAGTTTAGAGCTTGTTTGGTTTAGATTTTTTGGAGGAAGAATTGATTTTGAATAGTGATATGATGAGAAATGTGTGGTTGAAAAAGAAGAAAAAATTATTGATGTGATGTAAAATATTATTTTATTGAAGAATGTGTGGTTGAAAAATGAGAATTGATTTACTGTAGAATTGAAGAATCCTAATCAAACAGTCCCTTAATATGACTGAAAGATAATGTTTAAGATGATCATAATTGATTGGGATTCAATTTGTTGAATGGTCGTAAAATTAAACTTTTGTTGGGACGAGAAGAAATAAAAAAAAGGAAGAAAATGAAATAGACGAACACAAGATTGATTCCAATAAAATAGTTGGAATCGATTTATCATGGCTTGTTGATACCGCCATGACACCTAGACAATTTCAATTAATTCCAATCAACCGGCTCCCTACTCGACTCTTAAAGATTGCACGAACCCTTCTGAAATGTAAATAATGTAATCGAGAATTTTGAATAACTAACCCTACGTTTGGGAGCCATTCTTTTCCCATTTTTAGAAAATTTTGTACCGTTATTTTCCACCAACCTAGGTCCCACTACACACAAAGGCAGTCAACATGATAGGCTAACAGTAATATTTCTTCTACTTTTGGGAAGAAAATGGCTCCCAAACATAGGCTCATGAGTATGTAAAAAGAGAGTGCTCGGGTGTAATAGCAAATTACACTAACATATATATATATATATATATATATTATTTTTGGCCTAGTTTCTTTTATCTTTACATCTGTTCTCCCACATAACTTAATGATCATGCCAATTAAAAGCAATTAATTAGGCTAAAACTTCGGAAGTTTTTTATATACTGTAAAAAATAACCAAGTACATAAAGTAAGATCCCAACCTATTTGGAAGAGCTGATTGCTATAGGATCCTTATTGTACAATTTAGAAACTTCGGAAGAATTAAGGAATTAATTAATTATTCAAGCTGGGAGTAATTAATTAATTTGTGAGCTTTTTTTACTAATTAAATTCTATAGAATCTAGATATATATATTGTTTTAATTCAATCTTGAAACTTGTTAAAACTTTTCCAACATTAGACATATGGACTTTTCTGCATTATTAACTCAAAGAAATATTTAATTAAAATTTTTTTCCCCCTAAACATATATAAACTATACAAGAAATCTTATGTCTTCTAAAGTAGTCAGTTCAAGGACATGATAAATTATTACAAAAAAAATAATAATAATTTAATCAGATAAAAGAAAACAAATTGATTGTAGTTTTGAGATTAACTATATATTATAGTATTAAATATGGCTGATAAATAAACTTATTTTCTGATTTATTTTTAAATAAGCAAAACAAATAAATACGAAAATTCAATAAAATATTTTCCCTTCACTTAAAGACGGTAATTGTTATCAAGGACAAGATGCACTATTTAATAAGGTTGATTAAACGAATGAGATGTAAGTGTAACAATGAGCAAAGACTGAAATTTTCAGTGCAAATTTTAAATTGTATTTACTTAACATCTTTAAGCGGTGGCAACAAAGGATAATTATATTCACACCACACTTTTAT
>CAIGRF010210378.1:7361-17612 GCA_903798235.1 Fraxinus ornus
TACAATGATATTAGCATCCTTCTTTCTTCTGGAGTCATGTGTGATGGCAATGAATTAGAGTTGTCTTAGTATTAGTTCTGTGCCGTATTTATCTCCACGGCCATTGATGCTGTCAGTGTAACTTTATGTTGAAACACTTCAAATAAACAAGCTGAAGGCAATATTATGGTTTTTGGCATGGCAGGAGGTTGAGCATTTCCTTGCATTTCTTGTTTATCTGGTTGAGCTTTCCTGTGTTTCTTATTCCAATGGTTAGCTAGCTATTTGCATCCTATACAAAGCTCTAAATTGCTACTTGCTTTGATATTGCTATTCCTCTTCTTTCATATTCATGGAATAGAGGTTTTCCGAAATTCTATGCTAAGTGGGAACAACCCCAAGAAAGATAAATTTGGTAACGACCCAAATTTTACCTTTGGAATCATTATACATGTACGGTAAAAGAGTACTTTCATAATCAAAAGAAAAAAAGATTTATTTTCTTAACATGCGGGAATTTAAAATTAGTATACAATGAACATTATTAAAATCTTTAACTATATAATTTATTTTTCATTTTTCACCCACGCAAGCACAATCCACCTCTGATCCCCTCGAACCCAACTTTTTAGTTACCTATAAAAATTTTAAAACATACATATTGGACATAAATCTCAGTAAATGAGTAATAGCGAATTTCATCTCATATTTAAATACGAAAAATCATAATATATGGAGACAGGGAATTAAAATCCGAACATCGTGGCTATAATTCTTGTACATAGCGCTACTAAACACCGGTCCCTTTGAGCTTACACATATAGGACCCGTTTTGTAATCATAATTTAGATTTCCATATCATCATATTCATAACAAAAATTTCCGTAATTTAAATAATGAAAGCATAATTCGTACTACTACACTTACAGTTGTATGGAAGAAGATCAAAGTAAATCGAGGAAATCATCTTGTTAGACTTTTACTCCAAAATTTCTTGGACACCGTACGTGCTAAACTTTGTAATGTGAAATGTTTATATGAAAGATGAGTTGAGAGGAAGAGAGGTACAACATAAGTTGTGTGTGAGTATAAGTGATGTGAGGGGAATTAGTCGAGGTGTGCGCAAGCTTGCCCGGACATTTACGGTTATCAAAAAAAAAAAAAAAAAGTTACTTTCGATTGCTATCTACCAAATAACTTAGCAGGTGACTATCAGGATGTCATCTGCTTCTTAGAATAAGATTTTAAATATTAAGACTTGACTATTTCTTGCTGGTGGTTTTGTGTACCGATCTATTATCGTGAGCTGGAATTAAATTTTTTTGAAGCTTTGAACAACATTAATTAACTAACAAGGAATTCTCTTAAATCTCGATATGGATTTGTTGGCTCCATGCATATGCTCCATTTTTAATACAGATATGATCATAGTTTGATACAATTAGTGTATGGGTTTATAATTCTGCATGCTTGACTTTTGGGAAGTTCAGTATGGGCTTTTCACGGTGACCATGAATGGGGCCGAAGCATCAAATCAATGAAGATGAACCCTGTGATGACTGGCTCCTTAGTTCAGATTATGAGTTCAATTGTTGGATTTAAGGATCCCCTAACAGAATAATAGTGTTGACTCTGTTGAAATTTGCGTTGACTCTTTAAAACTTTGCCGATATTAGATCTTAACTTATGGTAGAACCTTAGGAACTTTGTACTTCCATATGGCTGTGAAGGAAATATTTTTCCTTTTGAGGCCTTTTCAATTTTATTGTTTAAACTGTGTGGCTACCTACTCGGCTAGTTTCATGCTTCTTCCAAGTTCAGTAGTCTTCTTCTTGACCATAAGAACCCTTAGGGCCTAGAGGTTGAAATCATAATAAAGATATCAGGATTCTTTGCCTTTCCACTTTCCGATGAAATTCTTGACCATAAGAACCCTTATGGCCTGGAGGTTTAAATCATACTAAAGATATCAGGATTCTTTTCCTTTCCACTTTCTGGTGATGTTTCAGTTTCATTTTGGCTTTTTCATTGTTCAGCATGTAGGATTGCCCTCTATCTTGGCTATAAAATTTATCCTCCTTGCACTTTGCCTCCATATAATTCAGGAAGATAAAATGATTTTTCTGAAACTAAGATGAGACTGGACTGATTTCTCAAATAATAACTTGAATATATTTTTTGGCGATGTTTTGAAGAAGTGATTTTAGTTAATTGTTGGATAGGTACCCCTTCTACTGGCTGTAAAAACAAGAGATCCAGAATATTCCATAACAAATCCAGAAGTACACTGCATTCCATCAATATTGCTCGAATATGCTAAAAAACTAATTGGGAATGCGAAAATTTTCGTTTGTATTGGCCTGAATCAGTTCATGGAGAAGGATATAGGTTTTTTATGTTTCTGTGTGGGGTTCATTTTCATTTTACCTTGCCTATGTGAAATGATGGTTAAAAATATTCAGATTATGAAGGCATGTCAACTCCTGTAGCTCATTTGATGGTTTGAATTCTTTGGTAGAAGGTTGAGCTTGTGTTTTTGAATGATGCATACTGCGTATTGATCGTGCTGCTTGACGGTATAAAACCTAATTATGTGACAATAAGATGCAGTTTGATGTAGTCTAGTAGTGGCCAATCATACTCTTGGATACACGTAGTTGTTTTTGATCTGTTTATATTAGTGCAACTTTGATACTCACAATACAGTTTCTTAAAGGCTTTACTATTGTGTGATGCAGATATTTATAGTTAGTTAGCTGTGAGGAAGAGAACTTGATGGCTATTGCTAAGCGGGAGTTGGAGCACAAGTAGCTTTTGAGCCCTTATGACTTGCACACAGTTTCTGTCAATATTCCTATAAAAACATTGGATTCTGCAAATTTTCAGAAGAGAAGAATTTTATTTATGTATCCTAGTGAATAGAAGATTCTCTGCTATATTTTGTATCTGAATTTTCTTAATAACTTAATTATGCTGTTAATGTAGTAGGTTTATGTCTTTGATGTCTCTGTTATGCCAAACTCTAGTGCCTATGTCCGGCTTGCTGAAACTTAAAACTTATGCCTTATTCTAGTTAAAAATGTTGATTTCTTTTGTAGTTTTTCTATATTTTCTTGGAAACATGAAATTATGAACATTTACATGAATTTTGCTCAATATGCATTGGCCAAATTTTTTTTTCTTCTTCTGCTCCCTCCAGATTTTTTTTTAATTAGCTTTTGTAATTGCTTTTCTGCTCCCCTCCCCATCTTGTTTTTCTGCCGCCCTTGGCTTGTTGAATGACGTAGGCAAATTTAATGCTCCAATCACCGTTGGAGTCCAGATTTCTTTTTAAGGCAGAATAATGGATGGAAAAACTTGAAAGTTATGAGGCCAGAGAAATAAAACATGATACTTTATTTGATAGTAACGCTCTGTCTCATTTTCTTCCAAGTACAGACTCTTTTATAATCAACCATGACTTGTAAACATTTATAATGACTCTTAGTGCTGCTAACTGCATATTAATTTAATTTAGAAAAGACAAATAGACTTAGTTGATTTTACAAGTTTCAAAACATAATTAAAATTTAACAAATGCTTGATTGACTCTTTGACTTCTTGATTAAGACACTAATTAACTCTTTGATTCCTTAATTAAAGTCATTAATTAATATTGCACCATTCCCTCCTCCGTAAAAGAAATCTGCCACGTGTTTCGAGACCATTCGAATGTTCTCCATGATGAAAATAAAAAATAGAAACATTGGATGTAGGATGTATCCCACCAAGTCGATTTTGTATGCATTATCCCCAATTTTCTTAAGGATTTTGTAGGGACCGATTTTCCTTTTGTTGAGCTTGGAATTTGTGCCGCTCTTTTGCGTAGGTAGACCTGATCATCACAAAATTACTTTCTTTGAAGCTTTGATCTCTCTTTTTATCTGCATATTCTTTGTACTTAGAGTTCGATTCTTTAATCTTTAACTTAATGCGATTGTGCAGCTCCTTCATATTCACAGCCATATCTTCTCATTTTACATTGGTCTTTCCCTATTCTGGTATCAGGATTAGATCGTAAAAGCGGACTGGTTGCTTACAAAGACTCAAAAAGTCTTTTTCCAATAGTTCTATTTTTGGAGTAGTTGTAAGTGAATTCTGTTTTGTGCAATGACTGATTCCCATTGTTTTAGATTTTCCCCAATCAAACATCGCAAAAGGTTTCCCAAGCTCCTATTAACAACTTTAGTATGTCCATCAGTTTAAGGATGGTAAGAACTACTGTATTGCAATTTTGTTTCTAGTTTTTGTTTTTTTTTTGTTTTACCATAAAGCTCTCCAAAAATGTGATAAGAACTTTGAATCTCGATTCGATACTATAGAATTGGGAACTCCATGCAAACACACAATTTCTCAAAAATAAAGAGAAGCGACATTTGATGCATCACTAGTTTTCTTGCAGTTAATAAAATGAGCCATCTTTGAAAATAGATCGATCAACGACTACAAGGATGGAATCCATCCCTCGTTGGCTTCTAGGTAATCTAATCATGAAGTTCAAACTTACATCCTCCCAAGGCGCTAATCGTACGGACAATGGTGTATACAAGCCAGTGTTTTGTACTTTTCTTTTGGATTGTTGGCATACTTGATACTTGCCAATGAATCTATGTACATCTTGTCTCATCCTTGGCCAAAAGAACTTTTGCTCAATCATTGTGTAAGTTTTATCTTTCCCAACGTGCCCTCCCAAGCATCCACAGTGCATGTCTTGAATGATTATTTCTTTTAAAGAATAACATGGTACACAAAGCTGGTTGCCTTTAAATAGAAAACCAATGTTCAGCAAATAGTTCCCCTACTGTCTATTTTCCCAATCTTTCTAAATGGGACCAAAGAAAAGATCAGTAGCATACATATCCTTTAAAAAGAACTGGTACCCACAATTTTTGAGGTAAGAAAGAGATCAACCCGACTATTTCAAATTGAACAAGAGTGATCAAATTTATCCAATGTAGAAATAGAAACCAAATTCCGTCCAAAGACGGTACTGTAAATGTCTCTTTCAAATCCAAATAAATACTTGCCAATGAATCTATGTACTTCCTGTCTCATCCTTGGCCAAAAGAACTTTTGCTCAATCATTGTTTATGTTTTATCTTTCCCAACGTGCCCTCCCAAGCATCCACAGTGCATGTCTTGAATGATTATTTCTTTTAAAGAATAACATGATACACAAAGCTGGTTGCCTTTAAATAGAAAACCACTGTTCAGCAAATAGTTCCCCTACTGTCTATTTTCGCAATCTTTCTAAATGGGACCAAAGAAAAGATCAGTAGCATACATATCCTTTAAAAAGTCTAAACCTTGAATAATATGAGTCATTTGTGTCAATAACATGGTCCTTCGACTAAGTGCATCTTCTACTTTATTGCTTGCTCTAGATTTGTGCTTGATCACATAGGTAAACTGCTGTAGAAATACAACCTAACGTGCATGCCTCTTATTTAACTTCTTTTGGCTGTTGAGATGCTTCGTGGTCTGAATATAAAACAAATTCTCAATGCACCAAATAATGCTGTCAATGCTTAATGGCCTGAACAATAGCTTAAAATTCTTGATCATAAGTACTGTACCTTTTCCACGTATCATTTATCTTTTTACTGTAGAATGAGATAAGCTTCCCTTGCTGATTGATTATAGCTTCAATCCTAACTCCGGATGCATCACATTCCACTTCGTATATATTTTGAAAATCTGATAAAGCTAAGACAGGGGCTGAAATAAGCCTCTTTTTAATCTGCTGGAAACTTTCTTCAGCTTCTATTGACCATTCAAATATGTCCTTCAAACAATCAGTAACTGGAGTAATTATTATGTTGAAATCCTCGATAAAATGCCTATAAAATGAATCTAGGCCACAGAAACTTCGATGAAGACGTTAACATAAACCACATGGCCAGCTTTTTATTGCTTCAACTTTGCTTTCATCCACTTGAATCTCTTTGGAACTAACTATGTACCCCAAAAACAGCAAGGAATTTGTCATAAATTGATATTTTGTTAGATTGACATAAAGCTTTTCTTCTCGTAATACGTTGAGAACTTCCTTCAAATGCAACAAGCGATCGTCTTTATCTCAACTATACACCAAAATATCGTCAAAATAGACGACAACAAACTTTCCAATGAATGATCTTAAGAATTGATTCATCACACGCATAAATGTGCTAGGAGCATTTGATAAACCAAATGACATTACAATCCACTTGTAGAGTCCTTCTTTAATCTTAAATGCAGTCTTCCACACGTTCCCTCCACGAATTCGAATTTGGTGGTAGCCACTTTTAAGATCAATTTTTGAGAACACATTAGTCACATGCAACATATCCAACATGTCATCTAGTCTTGGAATTGAAAATCTATACTTCACGTTGATTTTATTGATAACTCTACTATCAATACACATTCTCCATGTACCATCCTTTTTTGGAGTTAAGAGGGTTGGAACTGCACAAGGGCTCATTGATTTCCTAATAAAACCCATTTTTAGCAAATCTTCAACGTATTTTTGAAGTTCTTGATGCTCCTTAGGGCTCATTTGATAGTACGGGAGATTTGGTATACTAGATCCAGGTACTCGGTCAATATGATGTTGAATCATTCGGTTTAGAGGTAAACCAACAAGTACTTCCGAAGGAAAAGTTTTTGCAAATTCTTCAAGAAGAGCACCGACTTCGAAAGGGACAGTTTGCAGGACTTCTTTTACATCCTTTGTTAATAGCACATAAGCAACTCCTTTATCCTCAAATTCAGTCAAAAATTCCTAAAAGCTCAAATAAGAATTTCCATTGGCTGTTTTCGGCTTTGAAAAGTCTTCATCATTCATTGAAGCGAGTACTACTTTAACCCCATCTTTATAGAAGACATAAACGTTCTTTTCCCCATGATGTATAGTTTGATAGTCAAATTGCTACGATCTGTCGAGTAATAAATGGCATGCATCCATATCAACCACATCACATAGTACTCGATCGGAGTAAGATTTTCCAATAGAAAAAGGAACCAAACATTGATATGTTGCCTTTACTTCGCCTCCTTTCTTAAACCATGCTATGTAGTAGGGCTTTAGATGTGGTTGAACTTCAAGATTCAACTTTGTTACCATTTCTTGCGAAACTAGATTTTCACAGCTTTCTCCATCGATAATAACAGTTCAAAGTCTTCCATAGCTAGTGCACTTTGTTTTAAAAATGCTGTTGCGCCTCCAATCGCCTTCCTGCACTTTAGAAGTTAACATAGCTTGTCGAACAACAAGATTCGACAAGTTTTGGTCTTCATAAGTGATTTTATCTTCAACAAACTCCAGCAAGTCATCTTTCCCTCCATTATCTTAAGAAACTTCTTCAAGACTACTAGAACCATCAATTTCTCCGACAGCAAATTAATTACTGTTTAGTTTTCTACATTCTGATGATTTGTAACCTTCTCTTCCACACTTGTAACATATTATTTTTCCACCGACAAATTGAGATGCATTACTACTCCTTCCAGTGATATTACCTCTTTTTCCTTGTCCTTGACCTCGACATTGTGAGTTAGAGGTAGAGCTAAATTTCTCTATATTATATAGGGCAATTGATGGCTTGAAAGCACTGCCACCTTGAGTATAATTGATATTAAATTGACTGTGATCTTTTCCCAATGTAATATGATGATTGCCAGATAGCCTTTGTTGACCTTCAACCTTCATTGCTAGTTGGACAGCACTAGACAATGTCCAGCAGAGCTACAATTCCGCAAAATTTCGAATATTGGGTTTCAAGCCCATCAAATAATGTGTCACCTACACTTCAGTGTCCACTAATTGTACATGTGTTTTCATTTTATAGAATTCATTTGAATAGTCCCGAACTGTGCGTGCTCCTTGCTGAAGAGATTGGTACTGTTGAAAAAGAACTCCGTCATAATTTAGTGGAAGAAATTGGCTTCGAATCATACATTGCATCTTTGGCCAGCTTTGAATTTTTTCTTTTCCAGATTGAACTCTTGTCATTTGGACTTGTTGCCACTAGGAAGAAGCATAGCCCTTCAATTCTATAGCTACTAACTTCACCTTCTTATTTCTTGGAAACTCAAGGAATTCAAAGATTCTTTCCACTTCATTCAACCAATCTAATACTTCATCAGGTTCCACCAAATTCAAGGACATTTAATTTGATGCATGAATCTTGATCATGTGGACGATTAAACCTATCTGTCCTCGAAATGGAATTACATCTATTTCCTCATCAAAAGATTCATCATTTGGTTGTTGAATTAGTCCAATTGGAGGCTGGTTTCTCATATTTCTCCGTTGTTCCCCACTTTGTTCCCTAATTGGAGAAAAAATGATACCTAAAACACCAGCCTGCTCTAATCTAGAGCACAACTAAATGATCTTCTCTGGTAACTCCTTCAACAGCTGCATTGTTACCTTGTCCTGTCATCTGACACTAAGTATAAATCTTAAGCAAGCTCTGATACCACTTGACGTAGATAGATTTAATACTCCAATCACTGTTGGAGTCCAAATTTCTTGAGGGCAGAATCTTAGAAGAAAAAACCTGAAAGTTATGAAGTTGGAGAAATGAAACTTGATACTTTATTTGATAATATCGTTCTACCTCATTTTCTTCCAAGTACAGACACTTTATAGTCAACAATGACTTCTAGACATTTAAAATGACTCTTAGTACTATTAAATGCATATTAATTTAATCTAGGAAAGACAAATAGACTTTGTTGATTTTACAAATTTCAAAACATAATTAAGACTAAATAAAGACTTGATTGACTCTTTGACTCCTTAACTAAAATTAACTCTTTGATTTCTTAATTAAGTCATTAATTAATTCTGCATCATTGAAGATAACTATTTTTTAAAGTTTAAAAGAGTGCAAATAGGTGTTAAATGTTTTTGTATGGTTTAATGAATGAATTTCCTAGAAATACCTTCTTTTACTTGTATTATAGAAATGTTATTTTTTTTACGTAGTGATTACTGAACAACCCATTTTGCAGCTAGATTTTCAGTCTTTTATTGAGGTACAAGATTGATCTAAAAATACAATAATGCATTGCAAATCAAAGAAAATAGATCAGTTATTAGTATTACTTAGAAATCTTGATGTAGCCTACATGAGAGGGGTCGGAAACCTTGATTAAAGTGCCAAGCTATGGTACCATTAAACACTTTGAAGACTCCATCCTATAGAAGAAACCTAAGCATTTGCAATTTTTGCTACACTCGTCTCTGCACTGGGCTAGCTTCATGGGTCCAGTCCTTTCATTGTATGCACTAATGAAGTGTTCAACACCATCAACCTTGTAATAATCTGCATTTGAGCCACCTTTGCACGGTGGGAGCATCGGTTCTGCATAGGCTGTGCTTCATCCTAGCAAG
This sequence comes from Fraxinus ornus, assembly GCA_903798235.1. Classification (NCBI taxonomy): domain Eukaryota; kingdom Viridiplantae; phylum Streptophyta; class Magnoliopsida; order Lamiales; family Oleaceae; genus Fraxinus; species Fraxinus ornus. The sequence goes on from CAIGRF010210378.1 coordinate 16,765, forward strand.
CCCTAAGGCCTTGGGCATGCGACACATTGATCCTATTCGCATACTCCTAATGATCCACATCTTTTAGGCAGTTGACATTTGCTTGCTCGATCATTATCCCTGTCGAAGAGCACGTATGTTACGTCCCAGGCACCCTAATCCACATTTGTATTGTAAGTATACATTCTTAGGTTACCATCAGTGTCAACTCAGAACATAGTCTAAGTGTACTTTTCTTTACACGTCAAATGTGGTATTTTGTACAGTCTCTCTCTCTATATATATCCCAGATTTTCACAAAAGTGTTTCAGGCTTTTGCTGTTTATTTTAAGCTGAACTGAATACAGCTTTATTATTCTTTATTACTTGTCCTTAGAAGTACTTGCCAAGTGATTAATATCAGGTTTATCTTGATTTAACCTTTCTTCTTCTTCCACACAATATGGAAATGAGCTCATTAAGAGTTAACTTTTCCCTTTTGACAGTTGTAACTGACCTTAATTAATCGAATTGTGCCGGAAGTGAGATGGATACCAAATGTAAAAGTAAGTCATCAGACAGCTCGAGATTTGGTCCCTTAAGTTTTAGAAGTAATACGAGACATCTGCATGATGTACTCCCTTGTGTTCCTCTTGTCTTTATACCTTATAGAAATCAAGCTTTGCAAAAGCGCGCTTGTTTCAACCTTATCGTTTTTTCGCAAAATGTTTCTCAATTTCAACAAGAAGTCATTGGCATTAGTTACTTCTTCGGATACTGTGCCTCCAAGGGCTTTCGAAATGCCGCACTTAATGATCATTAGACTCATGCGATTTGAGCGTTACCACTTCTCAAAGTTCCTCTTTTCATCAGTTGAACTTTCATCAATA
>CAIGRF010210378.1:19233-37978 GCA_903798235.1 Fraxinus ornus
AAGAATTTCAACTATGGAGTGGCTCTGATACCACTTGATAGAAAAAAGAAAGGGATTATCGATCTAAAACATTATCAAACCTTATAATTCATCAAACCCTATCTCTGATTTAACCATCCATGTTGAAATCAACGAGAATGAAAATAGCGGAAGCATAAACATACCTCAATCCATAGATCTCTGATTCTTTTGACTTGAATATGTTATGATCTTCCAAAATGATTTATAGTCTTCTTTCTTGATTTCTCTCTATTGATGGGGATGCAGAGAAAAGAAAAATCACACTCACTATTGGGGACCATGACCCCTATAATAAGAATAAGATAATGAATGGTTATTATCTTTCATTTGTTTCAAATCGGCCCCTCATCAATTTGAAACAAACATTCGGTCTCTACACTTTAATTCCATGAAACCTAATACCCATTAATTAAAATATAAATTTATTGGATCACTTTAATTAATTAATATTTTTTAAATAATAACACCACACATTTTAATATATTACGTGTGGCCCCAAATATGTTAGAATATTCCAACAATTACCCTTTACAGATCAGGAGCAAACTTACATGGTCAAAGTGCCTTGTCCCTCTGTTATTAACAATCTTATGTAGATTTTATAGAATGATTGAAATCCATTATATTATCAAATTTTATAATTTAGATAACGCTTGGCCATATAATATTGGATGATCTCTTTTTTCAATTTTTAAAATTTTCAAATGTAAAGAGATCCTAAAGTAAAAGCTCATATCTTTCCAACTAAAGAACCAAAATGCTTGTTTGTCGAAATTGGACAAACTGGGTCAACTTTTCATTAATTAATCAAAATAATTATTAAAGTAATTGCATTATAAAATTCTAATTCAGATTTTATTTGCAACTGAAAGGCAGCACGATACAGTGCGTTGCACTAGCAAGTAAGAAATGAAAAGGTAATTAACAACAAATTAAGTAGTCATTAGCAAGTTTTGTAGAGAGATGCCTCAGAAAAAGAAAAAGAAAAAGAAAAGACATCAAGGATCAATTCATCCCCTTTGAATTTTTTTCCTCAAAATATCTTTTGATTATTCTTATTTGACGTATGACGAAAGTGTGAATAATAAAAAAAAGGTTTTAGAACGAATATTTCTCAAATTTCGGTTGAAGGATATGAGAATTAATGGAATCCACCAAATAATGAGAGAAATTGAAATATTATTTATCAAAAGCGAGTGTAGGATTTTCAAACAATATATTTAAAGAGTCAAAATGAATTCTAATAAAGTCAAAATTCTAATTCGGTAACAAATTTGAATAAAACTAAAAAAATGCAAAAAAGGCGAAAATATCATCAAACTAACTCAAAATAGAAAAACGCTAAAATGGACCCCTAAACGATAAAATTTGACCTCCAAAGTCTAATGTACAGGTTTCTCACCGTCATTATATATTAATTCATTTTATTTTATCCCTAACTATGTCGCAATTAAATTAATATTTGGTTTCAAAAGAAATATCACGTTGACAATTATAGGGATAAGGCAAAATAAACCATTTTATATTGTTTTATTTTTTTCCTGGCCATTTCTTTATATAAAAAAAGCCCAAATGATTAAAAGAAAATACAAACCGAAGCCGGCCAAAAACAGTAAAAACCTAACACCATTTTATTATTGTAAATTTACTTTCGAATATTAATTCAAACCGGAACTCCATTTCTAGATACATATATTTTCATTTTGATTACGTTGGGAGAAGAGGGATCGAACCTGAACCTTCACCTTCTATTTGAGAAGTTTTTACTTGTATAACTAGATCCAAGTGTTCTTATCCATGTGATCTTCTTTTCGGTTCATTAAAAAATAGAGTGAATAATTTATACTTGAATAAATATTATCTTGTCGTCAAGGGTGGACTGAGCACTCGACGAGTTGAGGCGACCGCCCGTGCTGGATCCGTCAGAGAAAAAATGGCTTATAAAGTTTTGATGAACATCATTAGATATATATAAATGTAATAATATACATCAATAGTTTGTGTAGCTTGTATGGTAAGGCCTTAGTTTTGCATGCAAGAGGTACAAGACTCGATTCCCAAATACTTCCCCTCTCTTTTTATTGTTTAACTTCCAAATTGCTCAAAGAAAATTTTTATATCATATTTGCAATAGGTAATATTCGAACCCGGTCTCTTTGCATATGGAAATGCAGTGCTTGACCACTATGGCAATTAAAGAACTTTGACAATAAATACAACAAGAAACTATATATTGAATTTAGAAAGTAATAGACTACTTATTTTAAAAACTATTATTATTATTTTTAACTAAAATTCAATATTGCAATGATTTAATAGTTGAACCGTTGAACCAATGATTTGTACTATCAACGATCGGGTTGGTTATAATAACAATGCATAATATATATTTATATTGTTAAATTTTGTCAATTTATTTTGTAAAATTTAAATTTAGACAATTGAACTACTATTCTTTATTTTTTTTTTAAGAGTTCAAAACACATTTTTTGGGTCAAAAATAGTTTTAAAAATGATTGTTTTAAAAAATTTGCCTAAATTTGGAATTAGTATTTATAGTTTAATTATGTTTTACATATAAGTTTAATCTCGTCTCGCTTAAGTCTGTCATAACTTTAAACTTGATTATATGTATATGATTCAAAAAATGTATTTTTTTTCTTGTTATTTTGGATTATTTTTTCAACGTTGAGACTGAAAAATAATCTTTAACAAATTGTTTTTTTAAAAAAATGAATTAGAAATTGTTTTCAATCCTACAGTACCCTATCTTCATTGTTAAGAATTAAAAGCACATGCCTATGATCTTATAATCTTTAATAATTTATAGAAAGCAAAAGGGATTTCCATTAATCAAATCAAAAGACCTTTTGGCTAACCTTTATTTACTTTCATCTTTTATCTTTATGCTCCCACTTCCAAAAATGCTTTGTAACTCAACTAACAAGATGATGTAGGGCCCAATTCAGAGTCTTTCAAACCAACCAGATGATGACGTGGATATCATTATGTGGACAAAAAGTCCAACATTAACTTTATACTCTCCGTTCTTGGCGGCTCCCATAATATTATACTCTCTCTTTTCAGTGAATTTTATGTCTAAAGTCTTGCATTTTATGCACTTTTTGCTCTTTGCTTTTTAATTTTAATTTAGATTCATGCTTATGAACCCTTCACATATATTACTCAAACATATAGTATAATATCAAGATTTTATTAAATTCAAACAAGCAAATTCATCCGCTTAAAGTTCAAACGAGTTAAACATGTTTAGACGAGCTACTATCTTAAAAGTAGAATTTCATATTGAGCCCCTGTTTGTCCCACATTATTTTTTTCATTCTCATTCTTCTACTCATTTTCAACCACACATTCTTCAATAAAATAATATTTTCCATCACATCAACAATTTTTCCTTCTTTTTCAACCACATACTTCTCATATATCATTCTTCTACTCATTTTCAACCACACATTCTTCAATAAAATAACATTTTTCATCACATTAATAACTTTTCCTTCTTTTTCAACCACATATTTCTCATCACATCACATCAAAAGAATGTATTTTCTCATTTTAATGTGCACCAAACACACTCTGAATACAGATGAAACGTATAAATATCATATAAAGGTAAGGACTACTCTTAAGATTGACGTTTAGAATGAAATCCAAGTCGTAATATCCCGTCGCACCCGAACAATGCAATTTTTTTATTTTATTTTTATTTTTTTGCTTTTTTAGGGTATATATTCACCTCTCACTCTCAATATATAGAGAAAGAGATACAGTCATATAGACACCCATATATATAGATATCAACCACCTAAGACTTCTTCATCAAACATAAACACTCTTTCTCTCTCCAAATTCTCTCTCTAGATCTCTTTCATAATATGGCTGTGGTCCAAGACAGCAACAGTTCATCAGGTATCAAGTTATTTGGAGCAACGATTGCAGTGCAGGTAAATGATCATCGTAGGAAGGATGATGATCATGCGAAGAAAATAGATCAAACGGTAGAGAAAAGGCCAGACAAGATCCTCCCATGCCCTAGATGCAAAAGCATGGAAACAAAATTTTGTTACTTCAATAACTACAATGTTAATCAACCAAGACACTTTTGTAAAGGCTGCCAAAGGTACTGGACCGCAGGAGGGGCCCTCCGGAACGTTCCCGTCGGCGCCGGTCGCCGGAAAACTAAGCCACCGTGCCAGGGTCTGTTACCTGAAAGTTGCTTGTTTGATGCTTCTGGGATGCAAGTGCAACAGATGGAGTTTGATTACACGGTTGTGGAGCAGTGGCAAGTGGCGGAGCACGGCGGTTTCGTGCATCGTTTTCCCTCGAGGAAGAGGAGAAATACCTCTAATAGTCAAACTTGTTGATGAATGATCTTCTTCTTTGTCTTGTAGTTGGAAGGAAAATAAATAAAAAGAAAAAAAAAATTCTAGTTGCCCAATCTTCTTGAATTGTATACAACACGTCCCAATTAAATATTTCAAGAATTAATCCACGATTAGATGAACTGTACAATTTGAATATTAAAATAAAAACAGTAGATTAGTTGAATTTTATATGATGGTGAGAATTACGAAAATCAATGGTAAGTTGAGCGGTATAGTAATGTAATGGTCGAAGAACATGGGTCCCAGCTGGTAATGAACATCAACATTTAATGCAAAATTAAGGGCTTCATTAATTAAGATTGCAGGCATAAGATTGACTAAATATATAGGAATATAAAACATAGGTTGTACTAATTAATTGATAATAATTATACAAATATATATATTATAGTATGTGAAATAAATATGAGAATATAAAAAAAGTAGATTAATTAATATTGTTGACAATTAATCTTTTTAGTTTTTATAGGAAATTAAGAAACTCTCTCAAAAATAAAACTATCTTTTTTACTATTTTGTGATTGTTTTAGAGTGGCGGCTAATTTCAACGATGGTCGCAAAACTTTCCATTTAGTGTTAACTTTTGTCATTGAACTTTAATATGTTTCAGATTCATCACTAAATTGTTCAAAATGTTTCACTGAGATCGTTGATTCGTTAAGACATTCATTTTCAATTGAAAACCTCATTTATTCGTGTGTTAAGTCATCAATTCAGTTGGATTTTTAGTTAAATCCTTATGGGGGCACAAAAACATTGAGTGTAAGTTAAAAAATAAACGTCAAACTAAATCATTTGCCAAAATTACACTGTAAATTTAGCGATTAATGGTGAAATTAACCTTATAAAATGACCATTATAAGGAATATTGCATTCTTGATAGCAAAGAGAAATTATTTTCTAAGAGATTTTCCATATTGACTTTAGTATTGGAAAAGATGATTAATCAAACGAAAAGACTACAAGATTCTTGAAGCAAACATTCTAAAGAAAAAAAAGACTTGGGTTATCATAGTAAAGAAACTTAACGATTAGCTTTAGTCCATAGTACAAAAAATTGAAGAACATAGAGATTAGGGAAAAAGCAAAGTTGTGAGTACAAGCGACGAATGAATTGGCAGAGAGAGTACAAGTCAAAAAGGCAAGTGCTGGATTTTCATGTTGTTTGAGATACTTTTTAGCTTTTGTTTCAAAGTTGACATGACAACTTGTAAAAATTTTAATCATCAATGCCAAACCACGAGTCCGTCAATAGAAATATCAATACTACTCAATGCAGCCTTATCTTAAGAAAGCAGTCAAACATATTATACTGAAAAAGTAAAAGTTGCTTATGGCTCATTCTTTAGATAATACATACTATGCCATATATAAAAAAAAAATTATTCATTTTTGACAGATTGTAAATTGGCAAACATTTATTGAATGTTGGACATAAAACAAGTTTAACTTAGTCAATATGGTGTCGTCATCTCATCATCTATAATGTTTTATGTCATTTTTATCTGTACAAACAACTTTATTCATACATAATAATGTCTGTTAACATTTTTTTGAGTAATTTTATTTAGAATTGTTGGTGCACAATACCAATTTACGTGATGGTGGAGGTTCACTTTTAGTTGTTCAGTGAAGTTAAAAACATTTTAATTCATCGAACAAGTCTAGCTTTAGGTGGGCCTCCACTGCTACCTAGACTAGTACTAGATGACATTGTTCTTTTTATTAGTGCTTGAGGTAGCACGTCTCACTTCCAAATCATGTTTATATTGACTTTAGCATCGAAGGTGTGTCCTCGAGGTCATGAACGAGTACTTAATTAGAGAGGTGAATGATTTGTTGGAATTTCATTGAGCTTTTGATTATTGAAACAAGTCGAATTGTAGCTTAACAATGTTTAAAGGTTCAATTGATTATTATGATTGTGATTGTAGTTGGATCATGGATGGTTGTCCTTGGCGTACCTCGTGAGTTTATGTTCATGTTCTTGGTGTAATAAATAATAGGATTTCATGATGGGACTGAAATGTCTGAATACTCTTGGAATATTTTTAATTGAATTATGAAATGAAATAAACTCTGTTGAAATGTAATAAATGAAATCATACCTCAATTGAAAGAGATGAATATTTTTACTTAAATCGTGAAATGAAATGAAGTTTGACTATGATTTGTTTGCGAGTTCAAGAAGAGAGTGGCGATCAAAGCTGTTGTAGGCATGGGTAGGAACATTAGTATTATGCTCAATTATCTATCGTGTTTTGTTACCCTGCTCTCCATCAATTTCCCATATATAAAAAAATTTATCCTTTAGTTTATCCTTGTGATTGATCATCCACGGGGTTCAATATATGTTGATTATTTTCTTCAATTTCAAGAATAACTTTTAACAGCCTTCCTTTTTTTCATTGTAGAACGAATGACTTAAAAAAATCATAGAACTTTTTCCTTCTTTTTATTCATCAAAACTATCACTCGTTGCCCAAGACTAAGTGGATAATTGATCGTCCAACTTTAGCTATTGAATCTTGGACAATTCAACTTCGTAAATCGTTTTCTCGACGGATTCTCTTCTTGTCGTGCAAATCTTCCTCAATAGTGGGAAGAATTAGATCAAGAATAGTTGGTTTCGTCGAAAAGCTGGCTTCGCTTCCATCTTTCCCGAAAGGCAAGGCGGGGACCATTGCTTAATATATTTAAATATTGGTGCGACCTATATCTTCCTGAACTCTTTGATGCACTATATGACTATAATGGTGGATCTCTTTGGCCCCTCTCCCCACTCAATCACATGCTTTTTGTATGAAAATTTAGCCGAACAAAAACTTTTGAATTTCAATCTTCAAATTTGGATGAGATTATTCATAGTTTTTCCAAGCTTCAAGATGAGATGTTTGCAGCATTTCCAAACCTCTAAGTAAACAGTTGCAGTATAAAATAAATAACCTCTACTTATCATAAAATTTTAGAAACAGAAAAAGTTAAAAATAGATTATACAATATGATTTCACGAAAAACAATATTATATAATCACAAATACAGATGATCAAGAAATGTAGTTTAAAAAATTGAACTGTCAATTTGACAGGTTTAAGGGCTTCATGCCCTTTGATTCAGTGCACCTCAGATTTCCAGATCCTCCTAGGAGATCTTGGATGAAGGTAAACAATGGTAAGCCAATTACCATAATAACCAGGATCAAAAGAGACAGTGTACAGATTTGAAGAAAAGTAAAGAGTAGGGTTTAGAGAAGAATATCAGAATCTGAAACTCAAAGTTTCAAAATAAAGCAGGCGATAAGAGAATACCAGAATTGAACCAGGACACCCAAACAGTATGGAAGAATTCATCGAGTACCAATAACTTAGTAGAAATCAAGAGTGAGTCAAGACAATAGGAATCAAAGTCAACTAACTCAACTCACCAGTGACCAAGAACAAGTTACAGAAATCACCACAACTCAATAGTGAGTTACCAAGAATCACCAGAAACCAGTGTAAAAAACAAAAAAATTCACTAGATCAAGAACGAGTTATAAGATTTTTAGGAAAGAAAACAAAAATCCTCAAGAACTTCCTAGAAACGTTCAAGATCTTTACAGATACAACCCTAAAACACAAAGTTTAGAAGGAGATCCAACAAAAGAAGAATCGAAGGCATGAAACACGTTTCTCCCCTAAAAACACTTGTTATCACAATAATCCCAGATCAATAGATTTTTCAAAAAAAAAAAAAAAAAAACATTTTCGAAAAACTAGGGTTTCATAAAAACCAACCAAACCCCATTTTAAAAACGTTGAGGCTTTGATACCACTTGTATTGAGGAAAGTAATTCAAGCCTCGACAGTTTACACAATCAAGGCATTTTCTGTAATTAGCTTAGACCCAATCAAGGCATCTTCTGTAATTAGTTTAGGCTACAATCTTGCTTCAGTTATTGTTCTTGCTGTACTTTGCCAAAGATAGAGTAGCTAATCCTGTATATATATCTACGGATCAGATTCAATAAAAGTGTGTTGAATTATTCTCATTGAAACTGTAGTCTTCATACTCTATATGGTATCAGAGCCCGAAACCTCAAACGAGTCTACGATCTCCACAATGTCTTCCGCAACAAACAACTAGACAATTTCCTCCACTGAAAATTCTCTTGTCATCTTCAACATCACTACACAAATCAATGAGAAACTCACACCCTCCACCTTGCCTCAATGGCATGCTCAATTTGAGGCACTCCTAATTGGCTATGACTTGATGGACTATGTTAATGGAAAGTCCATATGCCATGTCTTTGATGGAACTTCCTCATCCCAGTCAAAGAAAAATCACTGGATCAGGCAAGATAAACTGATCCTCAGTGCTATTCTTGCCTCTACGTCCACTACCGTCACACCCCTCATAGCCACAGCCAAGACATCCCAAGAAGCATGGAAAAAACTCAAAAATATGTATACAATAAGTCGCGCACAAGAGCGATGCAATTGAAAGAGGAACTGACCTTGATGCAGCGAGGAAATCGCACAGTTCCAGACTACCTCCATGCCGTTAAAGCCCTCGCTGACGAAATTGCTCTCATAGATAATCCAATTTTAGATGACGACCTCACTCTGTATATCCTCAACGGACTGGGTCCGAATTTCAGAGATATCGCCGCACCTATTCATGAGAGAGAGAAATCCATAACTTTCAAAGAACTCCATGACCTACTCGTAGGACACGATACCTACCTGCGTCGCGTGGAGACCGCCGCCAAGCAACTCGTTGCCATCACTAATTTCACCTCCAGAAGCCGCAACTTCCATGGAAGCTATTTGGGAAGAGGAGCTCATCGCCCCAGTGGACCATCTCGATCTCCAGGCTTTTTCTCGAATGGGCTATGGCCAACCAAAATACTCTAGGCACCATTTAAACAACTTGGGCCGTAACAATTCAACCCAACAATGCTATTAGCCCAAGATGGTGTTTGGTAGAGATTAAAATTGAAAATATAGCCGTTATTGTTGACTTTTATTAGACGGGTGGGACTCAATAACGGTCATATTTTCAATTTTAATCGGATTTTAAGCCCTACCAAACGGGCCCCAAATGTCAGCTATGTGACCAATTGGGCCATATAGCAAAGATGTGTCCTCAATTTCGGCCCACTCAAGTATCAGTTAATTGTGCTGCTACATCAAATTCTAGAGAAAACAAATGGTTGATAGATTCCGGAGCCTCACATAATATCACTGGAAATTTGTCAAATCTGTCAATTCACTCTGAATACGATAGAACTGATGAAGTGGTTTTAGGCGATGGCATAAGTTTGACTTTTTCACATATAGGCTCCCTAACTTTACATTCGCCAAAAAAAAAACATTTCACTTAAATGAAACACTTTGTGTTCCAAATTTTCACAAAAATCTAATTTTCATTCATTATTTTACAAAACAAAATAATGTATTTGTTGAATTTCTCCCTTTTCATTTTTTTTGTAAAGGATCAGACCACAGGGGCGATACGATACTACTAAGAGGAGCGTGTGAAAGTGGTATCTATACGTTTCCAAATTCTTTGGTGGCTTCTCAACCTAGATTGGTTGCAAATGTGCATGAACGTACTTCAATTGATGGCTGACACAAGCGTCTTGGACATCCATCAATAAAGATTGTTCAAAGTCTTATTAATTTGTTTTCTCTTCCGCTTACCGCAAAAAAATACCATCTTCATGTACTTCTTGCTCCATTAATAAAGCACATCAACAAGCTTTTGGCTCCACTAGCCTTCAAAGTCACTCGCCTCTTGAAATTATTTACACTGATGTTTGGGGACCTGCTCACTACACTGGCTTGGATGGTTCTCGATATTATCTCATATTTGTTGATCATTATACAAAATACATATGATTTTATCCGATGATCAACAAATCCAGTGTATCAATCATTTTTCCACAATTTAAAAAACTTGTTGAGTTACACTTCAATTCAAATATAAAAAGTTTATACTCTGACAATGGAGGATAATTCATAAGCCTTAAAATATTCTTCTCTCTCCATAGGATAAGCCATTACACAACAGCCCCATACACACCTCAACAAAATGGTGTTTCTGAACGGCGTCACTGTCATCTTGTGGAAACAGGTCTTACTCTACTCCATAATGCATCCTTACCTCTTTCATACTGGCCACATGCCTTCCAAACTGCCACTTATCTCATAAATCGCCAACCCAACCCACTTCTTCAAAACAAATCTCATTTTGAGGCTCTATTCGGTCAAAGGCCAATTATGACAAATTAAGAAAATTTGGATGCCTTTGTTATCCTCTTCTCAAGCTATATAACACCAATAAAATGGAGCCCAAATCTATTCCTTGCATATTTTTAGGTTATTCTCTAACTCATAATGCATATAAATGCATGGATTCATCAACCAAAAGAATATACATCTCAAAACATGTCACATTTGATGAAATGAAAACTCCTTCCTCTTTATCTTCCACAGCCCCTTCGTCCAATCTTCCCCAGATCGACATTCACTCCCCAGTGTCTCTCTTTCCAATCAATCTCTCATCTCAGCCGCTGCCGCCGCCAGAGAACTCAGAAACTGTAGTTGCCACTGTCGCCACACCTCCAAGTACCACTTCCTCTCCCCATCCTCATGTCTCTTCTCATATACATGATACTGACACTACACTGCACTCCACCACTCATGTCCCACCATCGCCCCACCCTCTAATTGCTCCCTTAATCAACCCTTCCACACTTCCTCCACATGATCCGGCTCCCATCACTGAGCCCATCCCAACTCCTCACATTACCAATTCAATAACTCGAACCCATTCAATGACCACACGGTCAATGAATAATATTTACAAACCTAAACAGCTTCATGCTGCTGCCAAACACCCGTTACCATCACCAATTGAACCTACATGTGTCAGTCAAGCCGTGTCTCACCCAAAGTGGCGTGAAGTCATGTCCAATGAGCTTACAGCTCTTATGCGCCATGGTACATGGGATTTGGTCCCACCACCAAAACATTGCCACCCAGTGGGTTGTAAGTGGGTTTTCAGGGTCAAGAGGAAAGTCGATGGCCAAATTGACAGGTTTAAGGCCAGACTTGTGGCCAAGGGCTACAACCAATGCCCTGGAATTGACTATAAGGAGACCTATATTCCCGTTGTCAAACCTGCAACAATTAGATCGGTATTAGCAATTGCAGTGATGAATGGATGGGACTTGAGACAAATGGATGTCAATAATGTATTTTTACATGGTAATTTGAAAGAAATTGTTTATATGAAGCAGCCACCCAACTTCAAGGATATGTCAAAACCCAATCATGTGTGTAGACTAAGAAAAGCAATATATGGGCTTAAACAAGCCCCAAGAGCATGGTACTCAACACTTAAAACTGCCATCACTCAGCTTGGGTTTCTAAATTCACATACTGATTCTTCCTTATTTATCTATTCTCATGTATATATTACTCTACTTACTTGTGTATATTGATGGTCTAGTCATTACGGGAAATGATAAAACCTTTGTATCATCTATCATCCACAAACTTGGTGCTCGGTTCTCACTCAAAGATATGGGGTCTTTACATTTCTTTCTTGGAGTGGAAGTAATTCCTACACGTGCTGGCTTATTTCTATCCCAACACAAATATGTTCGTGATATTTTGGAAAACACAGTCATGTTGGGTGCAAAAGATGTCTCCACTCCACTTTCCATAAGCACCTTTCTTCATCTACTTGATGGTACAACATCAGTGGACAACACTGAATATAGGCGTGTAATTGGCAGCCTGCAATATCTATCCCTGACACGTCCAGATATTTGCTCTGCTATCCACAAGCTATCACAATTCATGCATAAGCCTACAATCACCCATTGGACAGCAACAAAGAGAGTACTTCGGTATCTAAAACACACTATATTTCATGGTATCCAAATCAACAAGTCAGCAACTCATCACTTAACAACTTATAGTGATGCTGACTGGGCAGGGAATCATGATGACAGAAAATCCCCTTCAGCTTACATTACGTTTCTTGGCTCTACTCCTATCTTATGGAACTCTAAGAAACAACGCGTCATTTCCATATCATCCACAGAAGCCGAATACAGAGCATTGACAAATGCAGCAGTTGAAACCATGTGGTTATTATCCCTGTTTAAGGAACTTGGCTTCTCCATCAAAGATCCACCATCTATTCTTTGCGATAATCTTGGAGCAACTCACTTAAGCTCCAATCCAGTGCAACACTCCAGAATGAAGCATATACAAATTGACCTCCATTTGTGTGAGATTTAGTTCGCCACAATCTACTCCAAGTCCGTCATGTGCATACTCAAGATCAGCTAGCAGATTTACTAACGAAATCATTACCCAAACAACGAACAGAAATGTTACGAAACAAGATTGGTCTTGTCGATGGAAGTCCAATCTTGTGGGGGACTATTAAGGAAGGTAATTCAATCCTGGACAGTTTACACAATCAAGGCATATTCTGTAATTAGCTTAGACCCAATCAAGGCATCTTCTGTAATTAGTTTAGGCTACAATCTTGCTTCAGTTATTATTCTTGCTGTACTTTGCCAAAGATAGAGTAGCTAATCCTGTATATATATCTACGGATCAGAATCAATAAAAGTGTGTTGAATTATTCTCATTGAAACTGTAGTCTTTATACTCTATAACTTGTTGGTCTCCAAATCATTTGTTTGACAAAGTAATTTTGAAAAGTAAAGATTGCAGAATGTAAAAAATTGAACACAAAGGAATTTCCACCCACAAATAGGTCTAGATGTTCACGTGATCTAAATGCTACTCACTTATTAAGCATCTACTACGTAGTTATTGCTCAAGATTACTTAAACCAAACCATGATCAGTTTGTACAAATGTATGAAGAAATCAATTTCTTCATGTGATTCTCTCTCAGCTCACACACATAAATGTTTACAACAGTAAACCATACTACAATATCTTAATATATGCTCAGTGCATCAAGAAATTCACTAAAATTACAGAGAATAAAGAACAAATTTGAGAGAAAACACAGACGAAAAAACATAAAATGACACCATAAACAAACTTTGTGTAAAAATGACCGAAAGAAGCGATTTATATGGCCTAGAAAATCACAGATTCAACGCCCATAAACTTACCACATGTAAGACCAGATTGTACCAAGCTTACCACATGTAAGATCAGATCGGATGATTTTTCAAAAAAAAAAATATCATTTTCGAAAAACTAAGGTTTCATAAATAAACAACCAAAACCCCCTTTAAAAATGTTGAGGCTTTGATACCACTTGTTTGTCTCCAAATCGTTTGTTTAACAAAGTAATTTCAAAAGGTAAAGATTGCAGAATGTAAAAAAGCGAACGCAAAGAGATTTTCACCGACAAACAAGTCTAGATGTTAACGTGATCTAGATGCTACTCACTTATTGAGCATCTACTACGTAGATATTGCTCAAGATTACTAAAATTAAGCCAGGATCAGTTTGTACAAATGTATGAAGCAATAAATGTCTTCATGTGTTTCTCTCCGAGCTCACACACAAAAATGTTTACCAGTAAATCATACTACAATATCATAAATATACACTCAGTACATCAAAAAATTCACTCAAAATTAAAGAGAATAACGAACATATTTGAGAGAAAGCATAAAGACGGAAAACCATAAAATGATACCAAAGACAAGCTTTGTGCAAAATAACTGAAAGAGGCGATTTATATGGCCCAGAAAGTCACAGATTCAACACACATAAACTTACCACATGTAAGACCAGATTGCACTAAAACATAAGCTAGAAATCGCATTTAATCAAACATGCTTTCATAATAGTTGGTCAAATCCTATCAAAAGTCAACAATTTAGTGAACTAGTCAACATTTCAACAATATAGCTTCTAAGGAAGGACTGCGTGGTATAGCCATGAAGGCTTCTTATCCCACTACCTGAAAATGTACAAAAGATGAATCATTTTATTTCTAGTGTTGCATATAACCTTGGTCTGATGGTGAAAATCTTATGTTGTTTTCAAGTTTGTATATAGGTTGTGCAATGTCAAATTTATAGTAAATAATGTTCACTGTAATTCTTTTGATGCTTGAATTATGTATAGGCTTCTGAAGTACAAGTCTCACACGTTTGGCATAGCTTTTGCTTTTACTTTTTGTAGAAGAGATTTTGGAGGAATTCTCCTTAATTTTTGTTTGAAAATTAATTTTTAAAAGCACTTCCAATTCTGAAAGTGTTTTAGATAAAGCCACATTGAACCAATTTTTTCTAAAAGCTCTTCTAACTACCAAAAACACTTAGGTAAAATTAGCTAAATGAATCCAAAAGTAACTTTTAGGTCTCAAAGGCTCTTTCTGATTTTTCAAAAGACATGCCAAATGGGCCCTCGCTTCAATTATTAAGCCCTAGTACCGAACAATAGAAAACTAATAAGATTGAGAATACGTTGAGGCAAAGTTAATACGTTGAGTAGCACGTAACCTTTCGTGAATATTAACGGCTTGAGCTACTCATCTTAACATGTTGTCTATAGTTTTATATTTCATTCGATATAGGGTTTACCTTTTTAACGTGATCCTATAACATAGTGACTCATTTGGGAACATCATTCGTGAGCCTTCATAAGACAGTGACTCGTTTAAAACCCTTAATTATGAAATTTGAATGCATGTTTAAGGTTTAGATAGATCAAATTGTCCTTTTGAACCTAATGTACTATGATAACTTATGAAAACTTAGACTTAAATCTTAAAAGATTAACTTCGCAAAGAGGTTAATTTGGTTTACTTTAATGAGCGTAAGTTTAACGTAAGATTATATTTGCGTATTCAAGCAACATCGTGATTTCTGAAAAATAAAAATAAAAATTTAATCACATTTGATTTCTTAATACTTTCGAATGTAGTCTTTTGATGTTTTGTGTCCTAGCTCTTTATATTAGAAAAACTAGTAAAATTGCAATAGAGCATTTAAAATAGATTAATTTTGTTAAACATTGTGCTTAACACTTTGGCCCAATGATGTAACCCATTTATATGGCCCAATGATGCAACCCAATTAGTGTTAAGATTAGCCCAAGTTGATAGAATGCAACCCGGCTACCTCATTTTCCATTTTGTGCATTCTCGGCTTTTGCTGAAATGCGACTTTGATTATTATTTTGAAAGATTGTGATGATGCCATTTGGAAGTGTTGCAACCATTGGATGCTTTTGACCTTTTGTATTATTTGGCTGACTCTTCATTTTGACGATGCTTCGAGTTCTTTTGCATAGGGTTTTTTATCGTTCTTTGCTCTAAGTGTTCTCTATGAAAACTCTTGGTTTTCGTTTGTAATCTGTTGGTTCTAGATATTCTTGGTGAAATCTAGTGTAGATTACTGTGTAATTTTGATGATTATGTTCTTGGTTGAGCAGTAACCTTTGGTTACTTGGTATAATCGGAATTGAGAATTCTAGAGAGAGAAAAACTGAGTGTGAGGTTAAATTCGTTTGGATTTCTGTATTTTAACTCTTGTACTGATAATCTTTGTTGGTTTCTAGTGGATTGAAGAGATAACCACTTTGTTGGATGCTCAATGTGGTGATTAGCCTTTTCTAGGGTGAGCATCCGGGCCTAAGGGTGAAAATCATTGGTGTTCTTTAATTTATGTTATTTGCTTGGTGTTATTTGGGATTGTTTATTACAACAGTGGTATCAGAGCTCTTCGATCTGCACTTAAATGCTTCAATATGAGTTTTCTAGTGTTCTTGACTATGAAAACCCTAGATCATCATAGATCTATACTGTAAAGGGTTAGATCTTCATTTTTGCTAAGAACGTAAAATAGTATTGTTATTCACTATTTTACATTGTTGAACTGAGACCTTTGGTAATAAGTTTCTAACCGTATCTCTCTTATCATCATTCAACCTAAAGATATTCTTGGATCTCTTGGTTGAAACCCTCTTGAATCTTCCTTTGTCTAAGGTTTCATGTGAAAACCTTAGAATCAGAGGGGACTAAGATTAACAATTTCTTTAATATTACACTAAGTTTTGATTTTCGAAAGTTCTATATACTGTGATTTGGTTATATTGGAGTTGCTTGTTTATCTGATCATATACTTGTACATTTGTGTGAATTGCTTGTGTACATTAGCACTTTGTGTGTGAACATTTGTTGATTAGTATTCTTTGCACTAAGTACATCAAAATTTGTCTTGATTTTTTTTAAACTGTTAAACATTCATTGTTTTTCAAAGTTTGAATATGGGAAGTACTAAAGTTGATGTTCAAATTTGGAATGACAAATGAGATTTTAATTTCTAGAGTAAAAAAATGAAGGCTCTTTTAATACATAATGGATGTGCTATAGCCTTCGATGAATCTTGGGGTGAAGAAGTTGCTGATAATAAAATAATTGAACAAGGTGAAATTGCATGGAGCACTATTTTCTTGCATTTATCTAATAGTGTTATTAGAGAAACAAGGAAGACTGAGATTGCAGCTTAAATTTGGACAAAGCTTGAATCCCTTTATAAAAACAAGTCTCTTCCCAATAAATGTTGCTTGTGGAAACAATTTTTTAGTTTCAAGTTTGATCCCAACTATGATCTTGAAACAAAACCAAGTCTCTTCCCAATAAATGTTACTTGTGGAAACAATTTTTAGTCTCAAGTTTGATCCCAACTGTAATCTTGAAACAAATTCTGAGAGATTTAATAAACTATCCCAACATTTCACCAATAGTGGTGAGACTCTTTCTGATGATCAACAATTAGTAGCCTTATTATCATCCTTACCTGAAAAGTATAAGGAATTGAAAAATGCCCTTGAATATGGAAGAACTTCAATTACTGTTAATGTTATTGTTTCTTCTTTAAAGAATAAAGAACTTGAATTTAAAAGTGATTTGAAAACATCCACAAATGGAGCTGGTTACAATGTTAAATGAAATAATTCCTTTCAAAAAAATAATAACTATTCTTTAAACAAAAGTTTTAAAAATCAAAAGAATACTCTTGAAACTCTAAAAATGACAAATTTAAATTTAATAAGAATAATAATAAGGTTAAAGGAAAGAAATGTTACTTTTGTGGAAAAGTGGATCATTTCATAAAAGATTTTGGGAAACGATTTTTCTTTCAAAATTAAAGGAATTGGTAAGATAGTTTCAAAACTAAATAATGGAAATGTATTTACCTTGAATAAGATCAGGTACATTCCTAATCTAAAGAGAAATTTAATCTCTTTAGGTACACTTCATGATGAAGATTTTGATACCATTATAAATAAAAATATCTTGATACTTCAAAAGGATTTTGCAAAAGTTATTTATGTTGAAAGATCAAATGGGATCTATGTTTTGAAAGCTTTGCTCTTACTAAATCAGTCTATTGCTGCTACAGTATCTCAATCAGATAAATCTGAACTTTGGCACAAAAGACTTGGACATATTAGTGATAAAAATTTATATTTTCTTAAGGAATAAGGTCTTTTGGTTACTGAAAAGATTGAAAGAATGTCATTTTGTGAACATTGCATTTATGGGAAACAAAAGAAATTACATTTTGCTATTGACGTTCATAAATAAAAATCTATTCTTGATTACTCATTTTTTAATCCAAATTATGCAATTTTTAGTTGTGTATGATTCCCAACTTAAATTAAAGTGTAATATTTTTATGCAAGATTTTTTTTTAAAAAATGAAATGAAAAAAAAAAGGCTAATACACATTCAAAAGCTAAGGTGGTGTTCTCTTTTACCGTTTTGGGTCGTTTTCTGTTTTCGATTTTTCAAAATAATGAAAACGCGTTCTCTTACCTATTTTTGAAAACAAGTTTTTGAAAACGATAAAAATATTTGTACACGAAACAGAAAACAAGGAAAACAACGTTTTCTATTTTCAAACAAAAACACGGCAAAAAAACGAAAACACGGGAAATGACCATTTTCTAACTCCTCCACTGCCCAAATCTCAATTTCTTCCCCCTTCTTCCAATCCATCCCCTCTATTCCTTACCTCTGAACGCAGGTTCTCTCGACGCCCACGAAGGAGATGAGTCGGTACAGGAGCCGGCGTGGGGAGGCAACTATTTCGCGACCCATTCTTCCCAATTTCAGATCGGCAAAAATCCCCATTTAAATCCATATAAAAAAATCTCGATTCGGATAACAATTGGTTCGAATCGTGAGTGACAATGGGGGATTTCAATTTAATGTGGGCAATTGTTGCAATAATCGTGTGTGTGCTGGTGTTTATATTCAATTTGTACCTCCTTGTAAACTACCAGCATCCAGATGATGCTAATTAGG
>CAIGRF010210378.1:47192-58933 GCA_903798235.1 Fraxinus ornus
GAGGCAAAATATGAAGCCAGGAGAGGAAAGAGAGAAGGAAGAGAGGGAAGAGAGAAGTCGGCGCTTTCGAAATGTTGAAATAAGGTTTTGTTGAATTAGGTTAGACCAAAAATGGGTCCTTTTTCTTTTCTTTTTTTTCTTTTCTTTTCCGGGTTGGGTTGGGTCGATTTAGGTTGGGTTCAGGGTGTTAACCCACACCCCGACCCAACCCGACCAGACCACCCAACCCAAAACCCGTAAACCGCCCAAAAAATGAAAAAAACCGACCCAAACCAGTCGGTTTGGGTCGGTTCGATCGGTTTGGATTGGGTTTTGCCCACCCCTACTAACACTATCATAGTGTGTGCAGTGCAGTGCAGATGGTACATGAAGACACATATACTAAATATTCCATAAATAACCTAAACTAGCAATAAAAACTATGTTACAACGCATCGATTAAACCCATACTTGATCACAACAAACAAATTCAAGTATATTATATATTAATCTGTAAAAACAATTTCCTACATTTTTTATCTTTCAATTTTCCATTTTTTTTGTTTTTGTTTTTGTTTTTAAAATATGAATGCACCATGCATATAAAAAATGTCAAACACACAAATAAACATAAAATAAATAATAAAAAAATGTGCACGAATTTTCTACCTAGAAAATAAACATATAAATGTGATGCACGTAAAAGTCAATAATACATAACAATTAAGCACATGCATGCACCAAAAATACCTAATCAGCTAGGTATATGAGTGCTCTTTCTTACCTTTAAGAGCGTCGTGATCTATGTCAAAGTTTTTTTTAAGATAGCTCTTTTTCACCTAGACTTGCCTAGTACTAGAACGATTCCCAGACAATTGTGTCACCAACTCGGTCAAACAACTCACTTGATTAGTAAGGAATTCAATCTGACCAACAAACTCATGATTTTTATTCTTATTAAAGCTTTTGACTCTTTGTCTATTCAGGAATTGATGGCATCTAGGTCGTATGTGTCTAACTCACCGCAGTGAAAGCAGGTCGGGACAAACCTAGGACCAATGTTATGTGGACGCTGACGTCTATTCCTAGGTCGACGAGTCCTACGCTGTCTAGTAGGTCTCTGTCTAACAAATTCGTTATCCTTAAGATCGATTTAGGCACATATTTAGGCTGGTCAGTGGCATGGACAAATGTGGTCTTAGAAGTACTAGCAATCTTTTCCTTAAAACCTAGAATTCATTATTTCCAGCTGGCTTGCCCATTCCTAAAATGTTATCTAACTTTTCAGAACCACTAGAGAAGGCAAGTAGTTGAGACTTAGAATATTCTAGATCGCTCAGAAGGTTCTTAACCTGGATTTCTAAGGTCTCTTTCTTAGTGGTTAACTCAGTGACTCTCTTAGAGGACTTCTCAAGCTCACTGGTGAGGTTCTTAACCTGAGTCTCTAAAGTTTCATTCATGGATTTTACCTCATTCAGGATCGTGGTAGATTCCTTAATGTGCCCTACCAACTTCTCATTTTTCAATTCAAGTTCCTTATTCTTCGCATACATCTTATCGTAAGCCTCTTGGATATCTTCCTCACTTATAGACTCATCAGAATCCGCATCACTATCTAAGTCCTCATATCTTTCACTCCCCTGGTCAGATCTTTCCTTAACCCTAGCAGTAAATGCAATATATTTTTCACTTTCCTCACAAGTGGATATCTTACTCTGATTGTCCGAATTAGACTTGTCATAGTGAGAGTAGCATTCGTAGCCTTATTCGAATTTCTCCTACTGCTAGGACACTCACTCCTAACATGACCAAAATCTCGACAATTATAACATCTCACAGATTTAGATTTTCTCGTAGAATCACTCAATCCACTTTTGTGTCTCTCTTGAGGATTATTTTTCTTTCTAAATATTTTTCGAAATTTTCTAGCTAGGTAAGCTAACTTCTCATTATCCGGTGAATCAGAATCAGAAGATTCAGTCCGGATGTTTCTCACGAATTTCAAGGCTAGAGATTTATCTTTAACATGTTTATCTAAGGTCAACTCATCCGTCTAGAGGGATCCAACTAACTCATCTACCTTAATTAAATCTATGTCCTTACTTTCTTCAATCGTCGTGATTTTAGGCCTTAAACGCTCGGGTTAGGATCTAAGAATTTTCAGCACTATCTTAGGCTCCGGGATTTTCTCTCATAGGTTGAATTAGAGTTCACTATATCATTTAGGCTCGGGTAGAAGGCATCAAACGTCTCATTTTATCTTATTCTAATCTCCTCGAACCTAGTGGTCAGCATTTGCAATTTCGAGTTTTTAACAGCGCGAGTTCCCTCATCTGTGGTTTGTAGAATATGCCAAACTTCTTTAACAACCTCACACATAGATACTTTCCTAAATTCTTCAGGGGACACTGCCATAAATACGGCATGTAAGGCTTTGTTATTCCAATTACATTAATCTAAGTCTGTTCTAGTCCAATTAGCAATGTGAGTGTGAATAACATCATTATTAACAGTAGAACTAGGGGTAGTACAACCATTAACCACACTTAACCAAATTAAAATCTTTCATTCTAACTTTTCAATAAGCATAATTATTGCCATCAAAATATGGCAGAACAGATAACGAACTACTCATCTAGACAAATTAAGGCCAAGAATCAAAATTAGGCTCTGATACCAATTGAAAATACGTAGTTTACTAATTAAGTTTGACCTTATATGCGGAATTAATCTATTAAAAGTAACAAGTCACTTTTTAATAGTTTCTAGATGATTAAACATACAATTTAATTATCCTATGTTTGAATACCACATTTTGTAATAAGGAAAACAGTAAATAATGAACACGGATATGATGACGGAGAAATACAGCTGAGTAAAAACTTCGGGACCAAGTCAGTTACCTCCACTATAGACAATATAAATTATAGTCCGTTTCCAGCCTAGTAAATTTCATTAGTCCTCGCTGTTGTAATTCCTGTAATCTACAAGATCTCTTGTTCCTCCAGACTCAAGATTTGCTACCGTAGATACTATCTAACCAACCTGCTAGATTTCCTGATCTACCTCTTGTTGCTTCTAAGATCTGTTGTAAATTCTAAACTTACAATCTTCTACAATTCTCTCTTCCAAGTGGATACCCAGAAATCACCTATTTCTGTTCTTCTTCCTGCATTTGTAGTCCAACCTCTCTCAACCTCCAGAAACTTTTAAAGTGAAATTGAGAAAGTACATTCCTCAAAGTGTTAAGGAAGTCAGGTGTTTTGGATTCTTCAATTTGATGTTTTTCCAAAACTTGGTTGTCAGATCTCAAGAATGAATAATTTCACCAATGAATTGTGTTCTTAGATCTCTTAAAAGATGATATGAATATGATGCACAATAAGACAACCTTATAAAATTCGTGCAAGACTCTCTGTATTTATAGTTGAGGTGTATGAGTGGTATGGGCTGTGTAAAACTCTCCAAAATCGCAAATAGGGTTTTTCCGGATCGACCTGTCGCTCGAGCAAAGAGCTAGTGACAGTCAAGCGCCGATCTCTCGCTTGAGCAAGAGCTAGGCGACACGCGAGCAACGACGATTCTGTTTTTTCGCTCGAGCAGTGTCCAGGCGATTGGCTAGTAAAAATCCGGCGTCGCTTTTTCCTTATTTCCAAACTCGAACTCAAACCCTAAGCCACTTAATTCAACTATACAAAATTGCATCAAAGTCCTTGACTTTTTACAAATGTTCAAATAAGACCATTTTGTTCACAAACATGCCAATTAAAACATTAGACCTAACAAATTACGCCACAAACAAAAACCATCGCCATCGCCGCCTGCACCGCACCACTGTCGTCTCCGTACCGCTAAAACCACCGTCGATGACATCGAGACCTAAAACCACCGCCATCGCCACAGCCACAACCACGGCCATAACAGTAGAAAAAGCAAGCGACGTCGCGACCCAACCACAACAGAAGAAGAACATCATAAGAAGCTTGCGACGTCGCCACCGCTACAACCACAACAGTAGAAAAAATCGACGACGTTGCGACCCAACCACAACAGAAGAAGAACAGCAGAAGTCGGCAACGTCGTGAGCCAAAACCATCCCATGGCCACCGCCACGACCACAACAGCAAAAGAAGTCGGCCACAACCACAACAACAGAAAAAATCGACGACGTTGCATCCAACCACCTCACACCACGCACCTAACTACCGCACACCACCATCGCACCCAAACCAACCACGGCATAAAAAAGAGAGAGGAAGAAGCCGGTGATCGTAGAGAGTGCCACTCGCTGCTCGTTGCGATCTTCGGTGCCGACGACCTTACGAGAGAGAGATAGAGAGAGAGAGAGAACAAGTTTTTCCATTTTTTATTTTTAAAAATAATTTTTCAAAATGACAAAAAGAACACATTTTCAACAATTTCAAAATAGGTACTCAACACAAAACCAAAATGAATTCGAAACGAAAAACGACAAAATTGAAACACGAAGAGAACATTCCAATATTTTCTCACTTTTTGAAATATGTCATTTTTATGTTGTTAGAATCGTGATTTGAAATAAAATCAAACCGAAAAAATAATTTGATTTAATTTAATTTTTTTTCAAACTGTTAAAATAATTCAAAAACTACTCAAATCAAACTGTGTTTACTTAATTACTTTGCTTAGGAATACGAAACTGACTGACACTGCATATATATAAATAGCAGACACTCATGCACTTTACAACCAATACGGTATCTAGAGGTGTCAATACGGGTGGTCCGGGCCGGGTCAACCGCCAACATATAAGTCCGGTAACGGTCCGCGTGAAAAAAAGCCCGCCCGCTACGGGTTTCGGGCCGCTTCCGGGTCGGCCCACAATTTTGGACTACAACCCGAGCCCGCCCGCTAACTCATGCGGGTTATGGGTCGCTGTTTGTTTCGGTTTGGCCCGTACGATTGTATAATTAAAATTATAAAAATATAGAATTTTTCATATTTATGGCAAAAAATATTTTTTTGTTAAATGTAAACTAAGAATTGAACAAAATGATAAATTCATATTTATACCAAAAAATGTTTACATAGAATTCAAATTTAATGTTACATGAATTATTTATAACTTTGCAAAATTAAATTTAACTTAAACAAATAACAACTAAATACGTTTCTAATTACTATTATCAAATATTTATAGCATAAGTACATCCAAACTGGGTTGGTACCTTCTTTTACTATAATTTATAGTTTAAGTACATCCCAATTAGGTCGGCACCTACTTAACAATAATATTTAATTTTTTTACACAGCCGCGGTTAACCGCGGCCCGTGAAGGTGCAACCTGCGAAGCCCGCGGGTCACACATCCTTCACTCGTGAACCGCCCGCTCAGGTCACGGGTCGGCCCGCGGTCGCGGGTCGATCTGGGCCGATTTTTACGGGTCGACCGGCCCGTCCGTCTTGACACCTCTAACGGTATCCAACTTCACCAAAAAAATATCTTTTTTTTTTTTTTACCTAAACAATTACGAGCCCGGGAAACCGGTTACGGGTTTCACCTCTGATTGTCCTGTTTAACCAAAGTCGATCGGTTTTCAGCTGCGGTTTCAGTTAGAACCGGACGTTCCGGTCCGTTTTCGATAACATAGTTTAAAAGGAATAAAAGAAAATCGATTGCCCCATCTGTATTTGACCAACTCTGGAACTAACTTTAACGGCATCAGAAGCATCGTAAGGTACCCGCATCTATTTCTCAATTTTATGTTTTTTTTTTTGTTTGGAATTTAATGCATAATGAAAAGCAATTTTTTTTTTGGGATTAAATTATGGAATTCCAAGATGTTGCATCGATTATTCCGCTCAATTTCCTATCTGAGGCTGTATGTTTTGTTGAAATTTATCACGTCTATAGCTGATTTCAATGTGACGTTTTCAGTATTGATTAATTAGTGTGACTGGGTAAACTTACTCGAATCTTGAGTCTTGAGTCATATATTGAAGACTGTAGTTTGTCATATAGTTGCGTGCACCATTCTTGAAGTGATGGTGTAATATGCCTTCAATATGAGCTGAAATAGATTGTGGAACTCAAGATTACCTACCGTCACTTGGTTATATTAATTTTTTTCATTCAATTTTTAGTGGTCTAAGAATTTGATTTTAACAGAAGTTATTATTTTTCACATAAACTCCTGAACCTAATTTGTTGCACCTCGTCTTGCTAGGTGTTTGGATTCTTTCTTGTTAGTCCTAGATTAGTTTTAATTCATGTTCTATCAGATATTTTGTTGGAGGGACCTTTCTTCACCTAAACTAAATTAAACTGGAGGGAAAATCAGACCGGCCAGAATGGTGGACCATGGGAAGGAAACCACTCTTCAATTTGCACCCTTTCAGAGTGCCGTGGATGAGGGTTTTTGGCATCGGTTGTCTTCATTGAAGCTCAACAAGCTAGGACTTGATGAGTCTCCAATTCCAATAACTGGTAAACTGTCTGTTACATTTGACTTACATTTACGTGCCTGGAAGTCTTCCTGTCTTTTTGCTGTTTATAGCCTGTCATTAGAAGGTTTCAATTTGTTGGAGGGAATTTTGCATCTTGTGATATTTTAGGATTATTTTCTATCTTGATAACCAGGTAAAGATCAAACTGAATATAACACAAATCACGCTTGGCCCTAGAGTATGCTTGCACACATTGCAAGTGTAGGGGTTGCTAAAGCTAGAGAGAAAGGGCTCATGCTGATCTGTGGATCTACCTGTTGGGAATGTTTTCTCTGAGGGAAACAGGGTAGTGTAAACTAGAAAGTGATGGCAAAATGTGTATTTTCCATTTATGAAACGCGTTATTGTCAATACTTGCATCATGAATAAATGTATTAACCAGAATTGTGAAGTTTGTGAATTATAAAATATAGATGGAAGCTCTTAGGTACAAGGTGTTTGCATAAATTTTAACAGTGCTTAATGCTTTGCCAAGGCTTGAAAGCCTTAAATTCTAGTGGACATCCTTTCTTATATGTCAATCCTGGAGAAAATGTAACTTCGTTTGAAAATTTATAAGAAACATTATTGTATGTAATTTTGACAGAACCAATAATGGATGATGTGAAAAAAAGGATGGCATTGACTATTGGGTAATGAAAATATTTTTGTGGGTGTGTGGAACACTGAGGTTCTTAGAAGGGTTTTCATATGGTTAGATGGCTGTTTTTAGCATTAAAGGTAAAAATAGTTTTGGAAGGTGAGAGGCAGAGAGATTAGGTCAGGGCCATAAAGTCTTGTATGAGATCCTAACAAAGTCATGTCATACTCAATTATCTCTTAATCTAGGTTTCTTTGGCTCTTTAATCATTATTGTAGTTCACAATATGCATTCCATACCTTGTTATCCATATATAGGTACTGAATAGTATGATACACTACCGTAATTTTTACACTTTTCGTGTGGATGGTTTTGGCTGGGCTATATCGACTACAGTGCAAAACAGAGTGAAATAATGGGTGCATAAAAACAAGTGGTCTACCAACCATGAACTGGTCTTAAACTTTTGCTATAGTTATATTTCTCGTATTTCTTTGTTTCCTATCTCTGATCTCACTCCTGATGAATAAAAAGCACAATATCCTGTCATGATGTGAGCATATAGTATTTCTTCTTCTGATTTCATGTCAGGTTATTTTGCACCATGCTCACATCATCAAGTGTCAAATCATTTAACTCTTCTTGCCGAATCTTTACCTACTGAATCAAGTGAACAATCATCGGTGCCAGAACCAAGCCGTGGGAATAGGAATAGGTGTTCTGTCCCTGGCATGCACTACAATACAAATACATATGAAGGCTTCCAAGCTCTTGACAAGCAGAGCTTACTTGAGGCAGAAGTGGAGAAGGTAGCTTCGTTGTCCCTTTCAATATGCAATTTATGTCTTACATTATGCTTAGTAATGAACTTTTCAATTGTTTGGGATACTTTCCATGCCATACTTGAAACTTCTAGTGTAACCAGATAAAAGGCGGATTACTCAGGTGGTGAATATGCATCTCATATCACCTTATTTCTCTTTAAATGTCAGATCTGGGAGGACATTCATTCGGGAAAAGCTGAGGAGGATAGCAGAATTCTTTTAAGATTCCTTGTTATTTCATTTGCAGACTTAAAGAAATGGAGCTTTTGTTACTGGTTTGCTTTCCCTGCTCTAATGCTTGATCCTCCTGCAACCTTGGTTACTTTGAAGCCAGCTTCCCACTCGTTTAGCTTAGAAGAGGTGATACCAATATTAATAATATTGAGAATATTTTTAGCTACTCATTCATAAATTGTTTTTAATTTAAAAGATACTATTGTGGCTTATAGGCTGAGTCCCTAACGGCTGCTTGTAATGAGTGGCGTAACTTGTCGTCAACAACAGGTAAAAGATTTCGTGAGCATTTTTTGATCCATTGTCAATGTTTTTCTTTGTATTGGTGGTTTAAATCCTCTAGTCTCTTGCAGATATTCCATTCTTCCTGGTTTCTATTGATTCAAACTCAATTGCTATGGTTAGGCATCTGATTGACTTTGAAGACTGCCGAAGTAATGGTCATAAGGTCTGTCGATATAATACCACTTACATATTAGGGAACCTATATCTATATGATTATAGTATTATATATTAATTAAAATGACTGTCCTATTACTGACAAGAACAAATGGAACTCTATAGTCTATATTAGCTTCAATTGGTCATAATGGAAGAAACATTTAATTAACATAAACGCATGTCTATATTCCATGCAGGTTCTGTTTGGGTTTTATGACCCTTGTCATCTTCCAAATAATCCCGGTTGGCCTCTTCGAAACTTTCTATTATATATTCATGTAAGATGGGGTCTTGAGAAAGTTCCATTTTTGTGCTACCGTGAGAACCGTGGTTTTGCAGATCTTGGACTGTCCTTGGTGGGTGAAGCATTGATATCAAATTCACAAGGTACTGTAGTGGTAATTGAGGAACAAATCTTTTTGTGATTCACTTGTCTTATATAGGTAATTGCAATTATTATACAATCAGGGATTCCTGAAAAATGTGAACTTCTTTGTTTAGGTTGGAAAACCAATCATAAAATGCCAAATGCTGTGGGTTGGGAAAGTAACAGAGGAAGAAAGGTTCCAAGATTTATCAGCCTTGCTAACAATATGGATCCAACTAGGTATCTTCTATAAATTATCACTTCACCTACAGAACAGTATTTTGGGTATTTTCCTTACTGCTTTGTGGCTCATTATTAACAGGTTGGCCATATCAGCTGCAGATTTGAACTTGAAGCTAATGAGATGGCGTGCCTTGCCTTCATTAAACCTCGATGTCTTGTCTTCGGCAAGATGCCTCCTCCTTGGAGCTGGCACGCTTGGATGCCAGGTTGCTCGAATGCTTATGGTTAGCATTTGAACATTCGAGACTCGGTTAAAATTATGTCCTTGTTGAGCTTGGTAATCAAAAGCTTATATTTTGCAGGCATGGGGTGTCAGGAAAATTACCCTGCTTGATAGTGGCAAGGTGGCTATGTCTAATCCACTACGGCAGTCCCTGTATACCTTGGACGACTGCTTGAATGGAGGTGAATACAAGGTGACTGCAGCAGTGGAGAGTCTTAAACGAATCTTTCCTGCAGTTGTAAGTAGTTTCTGCTTAAATATATTTATTGGTTTTATTTGTTCAACAATTTGATGTGAATTGTTATCATTTTTTTTTGTCAGGAAGCAGAAGGTGTTGTGATGGCCATTCCAATGCCCGGGCACCCTGTACCTTGCCAGGAAGAAAATAGCGTTATTGAGGAATGCAGACGACTACTCAGTTTGATTGATTCTCATGATGCCATCTTTTTGCTAACTGATACACGTGAAAGTAGATGGCTCCCAAGTCTTCTTTGTGCCAGTGCTAACAAGGTTTATCTATTTAGTTTAATCCTATTTTCAGTTTAAGAATGAGAATTTTATCCCTCGTGCTACTCCAATACAATCTTTTTTGCATATTTCCTGTCCTTTTTGTTGTTATCTTGGTTATACCTTGGTGTCATCTCGTTTGGGATTTCCAACTTCAGATAGGAAATCATGTTTTCTCAGTATACTCTTTTTGAAACAAACTTGTTTGCTTCATGCCTTCATCACAGATCACTATTACAGCAGCTCTAGGGTTCGACAGCTTCCTAGTTATGCGTCATGGAGCTGGTCCTCTGAGCTCTAACCATGACATAAAAGCAGAAACTCTGACTGATTTATCTGCTCAAATGGGAACTGTCTCCCTCGACGCCAATGAGACTAGACAAAGATTGGGTTGTTACTTTTGTAATGACGTGGTTGCTCCAGTTGATGTAATAATTAAAGCACACTGATATAAGTTTTCACTTTTCACATTCTTTTTATTTCAACCTCATTGATTATTATGGCCTTTGTGCAGTCAACCACCAATCGGACCTTGGACCAGCAATGCACTGTTACTCGTCCAGGGCTTGCTCCTATTGCATCATCACTTGCAGTTGAACTTCTTGTAGGAATCCTGCATCATCCTTCTGGGTAAGTTCTACAAATCGTAATGCTACATGAAAGTTGAGAACTTTAAAAATAGAGAATTAGTTTGTTACACTCTCCTTTTAAAGCATTGTACTTGTTTAGGATATTCACCACAGCTGAATTTGCAAACTCGACTGATTCTTCAAGCACCGAGCAGCCTCTTGGTATCTTGCCCCATCAGATTCGAGGCTCCCTCTCTCAATTTTCTCAGATAACACTTGTGGGTCATGCCTCAACTAGTTGCACAGCATGTAGCTCCACTGTAAGTATCAGCTCCTTAACACGCACTTAAAGCAGTAGTATATTTTGCCAATCTTGTTTTCTGGTCATTTTCTTGGTTATGACTCCACTCTAATTGATCATTTTTCTTTCTTTTTGCACCAATTGTGTAATATGGATTCTGAAACATGTTTTTGAAGCATTTTTTGACATTTATTCTGCCCTGAAATTGCCACGTTGATGTCTCGTCTTTCATTTGTGAAATTTAATGTTGTTCAGGTGGTATCGGAGTATCAGAAGAGGGGGATGGAGTTCATACTTGAAGCCATTAACCATCCTACATATCTGGAGGACGTAACTGGACTAACAGAGCTGATGAAGTCAGCTGGCAATTTTGAAGTAGACTGGGATAATGAGGATGATGATGAGTGTGTTGAAATCTAATTGCCATGTAGATATACACATATTGGACTGGGATATTACTAATTGGGAAAAAAATCAAAAATCAGGTGTATACTTTACACCAATTCATAAAAGTTTGAAAATTCAAAAATCAGGTTTTTTATTTTTATTTAAATATTTAATTCTAATATAATATAATATAATTAACCCACCCCACCTGCACCACCCCTATCGACGACAATTCCCACCATCACTCTTCTTCGGCGACCATTTCAGTCACAGATTTAATATTTAGTCAGTCACATATTATTTTTCAGTCACAAATAATAATTTTTATACGTCACAGTTAATCCGGTGGTCACAGATTTCAAAATTAATTGGTCACAAATCAAAATTTATAGGTCACACTGTCACAAATTTTCAAATTAGTTGGTCACAGATTTTTTCACGATCACAGATTATATAATTTTTAGGTCACAGGTAACAAAATGGTTGGTCACAGATTATTTTTCAGTCACATGTTATCAAACTTTAAGATCATGGTTTAATACTTGGTCACAGATAACCAAATAATTAATCACATACACCAAATATTGGGTCACATACTACT
>CAIGRF010210379.1:15914-26135 GCA_903798235.1 Fraxinus ornus
TGGAATTAAAGTGTAGAGACCGGATATTTGTTTCAAATTGATGAAGGGGCTGATTTGAATCAAATGAAAGATAGTGACCATTCATTATCTTATTCCTATTAGAGGGGTCATGGTCCCCAATTGTTGGTGTTCTTTGATTTCTTTGCATCCCCATCACCAAAGAATGAAATTGAGGAGAAGATCACCAATCAATTGGAAGATCATAACCAATTCAAGTTAAGAATCACACATCTACAAATTGAGGTATGTTTTATTTTCTATGGTTTCTTGGATTTCAACATGGAGATGGATCTAAGGTTTCTTTTATGAGAATAAGAAATTGATTGGATTGAATCTATAATTTCTTATGTTTTTCTATCACATGTGGGCAGAATTACTTGTCTAACTTATACCACTCTACGATATACCTAACATATTATATATTTTAGGGAGTCACTTTAGTTTGAACAGAACTGGAGGTTCAAGACATTAATGATCTTCTCCTCTGCTCCTACTCCTTGTTACTGTTACCTGAAAGTTAAAAGCAGCTGCTTTATCCAGAGGATTGTTTAACGTTCAATTCTTTGTCTATTCCACTTCTCCAAGCAGATGGATACCCAAATTGTACAATTGTAGTTTTTATTAGTTGAAATGTACTGTACAGTCAACAAATGACAGGTTCTCTCTTACAGTTCTGATGCGACAAAAACCAGGTAAAGGTTCTGGCCGACAAAATTGGGTCATGGCATCTTGATGTTTCTATAGATGGAGTAGTTTCTTCTCTGCTCTCTTTGTTTCAAACACTTACTGGAAAACGACCGCGTTGCTAGGAGGAGAAAATTTAAGCGTTTTGTGTGCACGGTGCACCTCTATAATATTTACCATATCATGTTAAAAAGAACCTGGTCATTTATTTTCTCTACAGGTAGATGGATGATCGAATGTTGAAAACTTGGGACTGTAAAACATACAAGCTCGCATCAGAATGGTCCTACATTCATGCTGGCATCACTCTTGCCGTGGGTTCACAACAAACCAGGTTTTTATCTGGTCTTGGGTAGCTCCAATGTTGATCAAGGGTTAATTGGCTACCTAACAAGGTACTTTAGATGTTATAAGCTTAAAAACATGCATGACGAGAAATATTTCGGTTGTGATCATTGAACTTATATGACTGAAATGGACTTATCTTAGCCAGTGTATGAACAAAAGCAATAATTAAACGTCAATAAGAATTGAGCAACAAATTATATCGGCAAAAGGTAGATGGGGCAGCCTGTTGCATTATGCAATCCTGGATCTAGTTTGAGCTGGCTAACTCCAATCTTAATCATGTTTATGATCTATTACTAACTTGACTTTGTGCATTGCTAGTAATGTTTAGCAATGATATTATTAGTGTCTCCTTATAATAAGTTGTTTGCCTATTATATGCAGTAAGATTGCAGTGCTGCAGATATAAATCCAATTGGAAGTATCAGCAAGCTGGATCTTCAAATGTTTTTGAAATGGGCCGCTATCCATCTTGGTTTCTCATCATTGGCCGAAGTTGAAGCTGCTCCTCCCACTGCTGAATTGGAGCCTATACGTTCCAACTACAGCCAGATATTCATTGGAGCCGATGGCTTACGACTTGTCCATTTTGAGCTGACATACATCCCCTTTCAAGACATACTTTTGAAGGACTCTGTTTTCTCTTCTTCATCGGTTCCCCTTCTGGTCATCATATTCATAGCTTATTTTTGGCTAAGCGGTGCTTGTCCTGCCCTTAAAAACCTTTTGTAGGTCTGTATTTTGTGCAAGTTAAAATCTGATGGTTGCTTTGTTTGAAATAGCTTGATGAAGTTGACATGGGAATGACATACGAGGAACTCTCAGTATGTGCAATGATGTGTAAGATTTTCAGCTGCGGTCCTGTATCAATGTTTGTTCATGTCTAATTTCTTAACTGTGTGACTCTCAATTGCATCAGGCAGCCAGTACCCTAGGATTTCCTTCAAATAATGAGACAAAGACGTTAGTTATGCCTTAACAGAGAACTTTTAAGCCAATGCCAAATGTATGGTGAATGGATCAATATCTTGATTTCCAGAATTCTAAGTAGTCAGTTTTGTTTGTTGATATAAAACATTATCTGCAAATTTCATTTCCTTCTAGTACCCAACTTTCACATTGCTTGGAATATTTGTTGTGGTTAACATAATTAAAATGACACGGTACATGCAGATTTTGTGTGTGTGTGTGTGTCTTCTTTTCCATTTTTTTCATGTTGAATTTGTCTATTAACACAGAACAACTATAATAGTTTACTTGCAGATTCAATCAATTTCTTATTTTTATTGATTCAGTTGCTAAAATGGAGTATGAATATCTGTTTCATTTCTGTCAGGCTTCTCTTGGCTTTCTCTTATTCGAACGTCGTTTTTCCGAGTGAGTTTGGAAGGGCCTCAAGACTGTTTTTACTTTAAACTTGTAGCCTACTCCTTGTAATTTTTCGTTGCTTGCATGGTCAAGTACAGCCATCAGAGACACGATTCTAATCCATTTGGGTGTGCTTATGAAGAGAATTTCGCTACTTGTACATCAAAATGGTACATAAACAGTTATTGAAAATGATGTGGAGGGAAAAGATTGGATGAAAAAATTGATTGTGTTTTAAACTGGCAAATAATTGATGTACATGTAGCAAGATTCTTATGAAGAAATGGAGGGGATTGTGAAAACGAAGGTTTCATTCATTCTTACATCTCAATGATGCTATTTGGTTTTTGAACTTGCAGGCCAAATGGGATGACTTCATCCCTCAACCATTTGCCCGTCTTCATATATAAGTCGAATGGCTTATGATAGATAGTTAATGGGCTACAAATAGGACGAGTAATTTTTGCAAGACAATTGAGAAGACCAGTCCCTTTGTGGCTTCCAAGAGCCAAAACACTATTGAGATGTTAACATTGGGCATCACGCCTCGGCATTCATTAACTTGAACAAACATTGTGTGATCTTGTTAATCAACTGATGATCCCAAAGCACTAATTTTGAAAACAATAATAAGGGATACAATTACTTCTGTTTATGAGATGATTAAATAACGTGAAATATCAAGAAGATCCCAAAAGCAAACTACACTGGTAAATGAAATAGTAAATATTAAGAAGATTGTAAAAGACAAACTGAAAGTAACAAGAAAACGAAATATCCTGTTGGAAGTATCTTCCTCTGCTCAAGAAAGAGCCGCGAACAAGGGAACTCTGCCCTCAACTTCTACCATAACAAAAATTACACTACATTTTACCTCAGTCGTTTCTTACTTCATGTTCCATCACTGGTCAATAAAAACTCTTAAAAATTACCTACAGTTCATCATGGGAATCATCATCCTCTTCTGATGTCCCACCAGGTGCTCCCCCGGATCTTTGATAGACGGCTGTGATGATTGGGTTACATACAGCTTCCACCTCCTTAAGCTTCTCTTCATAGTCCTCTTTCTCGGCGGTTTGGTTGTCGTCTAACCACTCAAGGGCCTCCTTCGTAGCAGTCTCGATTTTCTCCTTCTCATCAGACTCGAGCTTGTCAGCAAGTTTGTCCTTGTCGCTGATTTGGTTCTTCATGTTGTATACATACGTCTCGAGACTGTTGCGAGCATCAATTCTCTCCTTCACCTTCTTGTCCTCCTCGGCAAACTCTTCTGCCTCGCGAACCATTCTGTCAATTTCCTCTTGGCTCAAGCGACCCTTCTCATTAGCAATAGTAATCTTCTCGGATTTACCAGTGCCCTTGTCTTCTGCCTTGACGTTCAAGATACCATTGGCATCGACTTCAAATGTGACCTCAATCTGAGGGGTTCCCCTGATCAAATAAAGCACGGGATTCAATTCAGATACAAAATATAAGAGTGAATAAATCATCAAACAGATTTGATGCATGCAACAAACCTTGGGGCCGGAGGAATTCCAGAGAGTTCGAAATTTCCAAGCAGCCTGCAATCCTTTGTAAGACTCCTTTCTCCTTCAAAAACCTGCATCAAAATGTCGGACCAACTCAGTTAAGATGCAAATGTGCCAGCCATTTTATGCAGGAAAAGGAGCATGTCTAGCTAAGCTTAAAAGAAGAAATTAAATTGGACTAAAACAGTTATCTTGAAAGTAATGTCAAATAAGTAACTCACTTGTTTCAACTTTGACTTGTAAATAAATTATCTAGACTTGGCCAAACATAATCATCCATCAATTTAGCAAACAGCAGACAGGGAGAGAAAAGTTTCAGCTTGGGATGCATTACCTGAATAGAGACAGTAGTTTGCTGGTCTTGGTAAGTTGTGAAAACTTGAGACTTCTTGGTTGGGATAACAGTGTTCCTCGGAATCAACTTAGTCATAACTCCACCAACAGTTTCAATACCAAGGGTGAGTGGTGCCACATCCAAGAGAAGAATGTCTGCATTTAAGTGCACACAGATTAGTCTGAATAAAGCTGCTTAAACATCACTTTATCAAGATAGAAGCAAACGTACAGCATTTCATTGGTCAATAAGATAAAAAAAATATGAGATAAATACCTTTGGTTTCTTCACCACCCTCTCCACTAAGAATACTTCCTTGAATAGCAGCACCATAAGCTACAGCTTCATCTGGGTTCACCCCCTTGTTTGGTTCCTTCCCATCAAAATAATCCTTCAGGAGTTGTTGAACTTTAGGAATCCTAGTGCTTCCACCAACAAGGACGATTTCATCAATCTGGTTCTTCTGCAACCCAGCATCTTCCATGGCTTTCTTCACAGGTCCCATAGTTTTTCTGAAGAGATCATTGTTCAACTCCTCGAATCTGGCACGGGTCAATGGTTCAGAAAAATCCACACCATCAAAAAGCGATTCAATTTCAACACGGACTTGATGCTGGCTGCTCAGGGCTCTCTTAGCACGTTCACATTCTCTCCTAAGCTTCCCAAGAGCTCTGTTATCTTTGCTGATATCCTTTCCGTGCTTTTTCTTAATCAGCTTGATGAAGTAGTCCATAATTCTATGATCAAAATCCTCTCCTGCACAACAAAAGAACTTTCAGCATATTTTAAACTCACAAAATTATCATTCTAATAGTTCCTCTTTGGAGTGCAGAATAACATATATGTACAATTTTGAAAGCTGAAATCAAACTTAACATGTTATCATGAGATGCTTCTTGGGAAAATTCAAACTTTCAGATTGGCGAACAGATCATACATAAATTGATTTCTCAGCTATACCATAAAAAGACAATGTGTTCAAGGGCTGTTTGTTTGAATATATAAAGCTTCGAAATTTAGTTACTATAATTGCATTATTCAATGGCATTTGCTACAGAAATAAATCGGTCATTTTCCAAATACTGATTTCCTAATAAACGCACTTATCAGAGACATAAACCCAGATATTCACAAGAAAGATCTGTACCTCCGAGATGGGTGTCCCCATTTGTGGAAAGCACCTCGAAGACACCATTGTCAATGGTTAAGATACTGACATCAAAGGTTCCGCCACCAAGGTCAAAGACAAGGATGTTCTTCTCGCCACCTTTCTTATCCAAACCATAGGC
This sequence comes from Fraxinus ornus, assembly GCA_903798235.1. Classification (NCBI taxonomy): domain Eukaryota; kingdom Viridiplantae; phylum Streptophyta; class Magnoliopsida; order Lamiales; family Oleaceae; genus Fraxinus; species Fraxinus ornus. Next base: position 21,464 of record CAIGRF010210379.1, read on the forward strand.
AATTGCTGCTGCTGTTGGCTCATTAATAATTCTTGCTACGTTGAGCCCAGCAATTACACCAGAATCCTTGGTGGCCTGCCTCTGGGCATCATTGAAGTACGCTGCGAGATACACCACAAACAAATATTAAGAATAATCAAATACTACAATGCAATCACAGTTCATGTTTCACTAGAAAAGAAACCATACGACAACAATAAACCATAAAACTTAAAGTCAACTTACCAGGAACTGTTACCACAGCATCCTTAATTTTCTTTCCAAGGAATGCTTCTGCTGTTTCCTTCATCTTAGTCAAAATCATAGCACTGACTTCCTCAGGGCTGAAGACTTTAGTCTCCCCATCCTTAATTTTGACTTGGATATAAGGCTTTCCATCTTTGTTGACGATTTTGTAAGGAAAAAGCTTCATATCCTTCTGAACTTCCTTGTCATCGAACCTGTCAAAAAAATAAGTTTAAAACTTCCATTAGTATTTTACTATTTTATCACCAAAACACTGTAAAACAAAAGTACTTCAATACATTTAAGAAAAAAGATTTACTTTCTTCCGATGAGTCTTTTAACATCAAATATAGTCCTTTCAGGGTTCACAGCTGCCTGGTTCTTCGCAGCCTCACCAATCAATCTTTCACTGTCACTGAATGCCACCCATGACGGGGTAATACGGTTCCCTTGGTCATTAGCTATGATTTCAACATGTCCATTCTTGTAAACACCAACACAGGAATAGGTTGTACCAAGGTCTATACCAATAACTGTTCCCAATTTGGTGGCTTCCTCCTTCGCAATAGAAATTGCTGATAGACAGCCTGTTTGATAAGACAATGTTAATCAATATTAGAGCTCATTGTTTATTTAGCAAGTTAGTAACAATCTGAACACAAAGCCAAAAGCAATGAGACCATGAGCCAATGAAGTATGGAGAAGTAGTAGCGTTTTAACATAACAACTACTTGTTGACAATGATAGATATCAATCTTTCTCGTTGGCATTTACCCATTCAGGCCACAGAGTGAATTCCATATTCTAAAGTTCGTTTCAAGGTTGTTAACTCTCATCTAAAAACATATGCAGATAGAATGGCCATATATCTTGTCATCAGTGCAACCCCTCACATCTCAAGAAAGTCAGACACGTGTTAATAAACAGGTGGCAACAATGTTAACCATCTCATGTGAAAGCTGAAGCTATTGAAAAGGACCACATGTAATAATTCTGTGTAAGTTGCACAACAGTCGCTAAATTGCATCATTTAATTGAGCCTTTCCAGCACAATATTTTTTCTTTATTTCTTCAGTTGAGAAAAGTTTATTTACGAAGTAGCAACTTTCACCAAATGGGCATACCAGCATGAACAAACTTTCCAATTGCATAGAAAGAACAAATATTCCAATTGAATAAATATAACGTCCACGGAAACCATACCAGCAAGAGGGGTTTCTCCAATTACAGATTCACGACAAGTAGACGTAGAAGTTCATATCATTACTTTTTAGTCTTCGAATTACAAAAAGTAAATTTAACCAAACAAATCAGAAATGTTAGAATGATAAATGATATGAACTCATTAAAAACTCTCGAAATTCTTATCAGATCCAAATATCAGATTCAATTACACAATTTGATCTGCTACATAACTACAAATTAATTATCAGTACGTAACAGATCTAGATCTATCTTCATTTTATTAACGAAAAACACCACCATCGATCAATATCACGAGATTAAAACATAACATAACAGAAAAAATAAAAAATAAAAACACACAAACATAATTACCGAAGAAAACAATTGCTAGCACAATGAATGAACTATTCCTCCTCCAAGAGCCACCCATGGCTTCACCTTCCAAACTTCTCCCTCTCTATATACGTATATGTAAACACTCTCTGTATGTGTTTATATGCTTACAAATTACAATGCTTATTGAATGGAGTGTGCGTGAGGTGGACGTGGTTTATATAGAGCGCGTTCCGGTATTTACGATTTGGTTCGGTTCATGGGGCTAAACGGGGCTATGTCATTGCAGGTGACGTGGACCAATCATAAATTAGAGGTTGAGTTTTCCAGCCAATAAAACTGCAGCTTGTTGTGGGATTATTCGAACCGTCGATTTAGATTGGGAATAAGTGGCCGTCGTTGTAGAGCTGGGCTTCCATTTCCAAGCCTAATGATTCGGGCCTCCATTTGCACATAGTACATGGTATTGGGGACAATTTAACATTTAAAAAATATCTTGTAATATGTATAACATTTTGTATTACACTTTTTATAACACGTGTAACATTTGGTTATAGTGTTACACGGTGGTGTATTACGATGTCGTCGTTGTCGTCACCATTACCACCACCACCGACCCCTTCATTACCGACAACCAACGATCCCTTCTTCCACAATCACTCGGATTCAAATTCCATCTTCCCTTTATTGTTGTTGTCATTAATATCAATCACTACCATCGTCATCAATAACATCGTCACCACCATCAAACCCACCATATATGTACTACCACCTTCACCACCATCAAAGTCATCACAGAACTACCAACACAAAAGGCATCATCATCGCAACTCGATGTCACCACCACCACCTACCATCGTCACAATTTCCTCTTATTTTTTATCCAAAAATCTCACTATTTCTATCATCCCATCTCGCCGCCATCATCATCATCATCATCATCATCATCATCATCATCACAACCACCATTAAAGTAATCACAAAAAAAATCATATCCCAAACTTTTGTTAAAGAGGAGTGGTGTTTTAGATCTGAAATTTGAGATCCTGTGGTAGAGGAGCAGTGGATAAGAGTTGTTGACAGTTATGTTGGAGGAAGATGGATGTGATGAAGGAGATGGTGGTGTGAGTGATTTTAGATGGGGACGATGTTCGTGATGGTTGTCGATGGCGGCAGTAATGGTATTGGTGGATAGTTTTAGGGTTTGGATGTGGGAATTTTATTTGGGTAGGTTTTTTAGGTTTATAAACTTAAGTAGCATGTTTTGAATTCAAAACATTAACCAATATATTGTAGCGCCTTTTAGGTAGGGTGTAATATGCACTAACGACGTTGGGTGTGGTTGTGTTATTTTGCACTTATAAGTGGAATAAGATAGCCCATGTGATTGTCTCCTTTGTTGTTACTTCCCCAGCCAATCGGAACTCGGTCAATTTGCATTTGGTTTTACTGAAAGTCATTTGGAAATCTAAAAAGGAAAGAAAGCAAAACGCATACCATATCTACAAGGTTTTATTCCATGTGTGAAAACATGCGTTTTGAGCTTTAGTGAAGTAATTTGTATTTTGATTATAAGTTTTCGACCTAATGAATTTCGATCAAATATAACAATTACGAAAATTATCAAAATATGTTACACCAACATAAAAAAATCAAGATTTAATGAATTCTTATTGGGTTAAATTCCTCACCTTGCTTCGAGAGAAGAGGAAAGACATTAGGGGTCTACTTTTTTGCACAAGAGTTTTTTTCATTTTAAATCAATTTTCTCTAAAAGTTTTAACCAGACAAAACAGTTTTAGAAAATTATCCAAAAATAATTTATTAGTTTCACGACTAATTTTTGTAACTTTGTGAAAGCTTTGCCAAATGATTTTATATGTCCCTATTATTTTCCAACATAGAATATAGAATGCTGAACTCAAATTTAATGAAAAAAAGTTGTCACGTCTAGGGATGTTAACAGAGTGGGCATGGGACGGGTTAGCCTTCTCACTCTCGTCCCGTCGAGTGTATTTGTAACATTGTCACATTCCCATATTCAGTTAAAATGTTTCAAGGCAGAACGGGGCAGATCTCTGCCCCATTTATCGTCTCATTTATTTTTTATATCTTTTGTTAGTAAATATTATTACTTTTCAATTTGTTAAGAATAACTCATGTTCTCTTTAAAAATGATAATAAATCTTTTATTTTTGTTTGATACAAAACTTAAACTTGAAATTATCTTTAAACGGGAGCGGGGACAATGTTTCCCGTACTTGCTTCGAGACCCCCGCCACATCACCGTCTCGTTTACCGGGTTAAGAGAGTTATCCCACCCCATTCGAGGCGGGGCCCGCGATTATAGGATTGAATGGGGTTTTTTCTCTATCCCTAATCACATCCCCTTATAATAGTTGTTGAAATTTTAAATAAACGAAATTAAACACACAAATATTAATAAATAATGTCGTGTATACAAGAAAATGACATAAAATTCAAAGAAGTTCTTAATATTGTAGGTCCATAAAATTAGTGATTAAAAATAGTTTTGAGAAAAAATAATTTTAAAAAAATATTTACCAAACAAACTTGAATAACTTGCATGCAAAATTCGTCATAACTACCAAAATAGAAAACAAATGTGAAAGCTCATCAAGATGGCTATTTAGGGGGTGTTTGACACCAATTTTAGCAGAAAAATGTGTTTTTAAATAATGCTTGATGGAAGAATGTGTGGTTAAAAAGTAAGGAGAATTTTTAGGTTTATATGTAATATTATTTTATTGATCGAATGTGTGGTTGAAATGAAAAAAGAAAAAAAGAATGAGAATGAGAAAAAAATGGGTGCCAAATGGGAGCTTAAATGGTCATTCTGATGTTTAAGTTATTAACAAAAAATAGAAAATAACATTGTCGAGCATAAAAAAAAGGTTTCAATTTCTAC
>CAIGRF010210379.1:29254-41637 GCA_903798235.1 Fraxinus ornus
TTTTTTTTGGTCCTCATAATAATTAAAAAGAAAAATTAATTGAGAAAGTATAGTCGTCGATTTTTGCCAAGAAGATTGGACGGTGATATAAAGTGATAATAGTATGTGCGATAAAGTTAAATATGGTTTCATGCCACAAAACAATACTATTTAATTGGACTTTTTTGGATTGAGATTGTGGGTTGTGTTCTCTCATCCTTTATATTTTCTAATATTATGCAAAAGGGGTTTTCCCTTTGTACAGAAGTAGGGGTTCACAGAACCCCTATGACCTCTCGCATGAGGTGGGTCTCACGTGGGACCCACCTCAATAAAATAGTAAAAAAAAAAAAATTACCCAACCCCCTCATGTGTGAATGTTCTGTGGAGGTTCTGTGAAAATCCCTGTACATGCAGTATTATTGTATACAAGATCGTATATAGAGAAAGGTTGTCAAAGTTAATAGACAATTTGATGGGACAAGTGGAGAGAGAGAGAGAGAGAGAGAGAGAGAGAGAGAGAGTATGGCATCAACAATACTCTTTAAGAGACTATTTATCGTTAAATAGCATCTTGATTATAATAGATAGAATTTGTATATTTAAATAATTAAATTTTTTATACACTTCAACAAATTCTTTATTTTACTTTTTCCAATACTCATTTATTAAGCATGTTTGAGGGAAGGCATTGCATGATAGGGTAGGAAAGACCCTATAGTGGAAGATCATCATGTCCATATAGGTACTGAAGTAGATGGTAGGATTTGTCATGCCTCTAAACTCTTTGATTTAGGGAGTGGGGTAGCGATGATCTTTGGAGTGAATATAATGCTCTTGGTATAATTGGAGAGAGCGCAAGGGTACGGCTTCGATCAACCTTTCCTAAATGATTTGAGTCAATTGCTATTATGTCAGTGTGATAGAGCCCATAGTAGGCTCAGTTCATTGGTAGTGGCATCCTCGAGGACTTGCCAGAGATCGATTCGAGGGCTCAATCCCCATGGTCGTAGGCCCAGGGCTAGTTGTTGTGCCCATCACATGAAGCGTGAGAGAACCATGTGGAAGCATTGGCGAGCCTAAGATGCATGAGATAGAAGGGAATGAAATAAGGTGTCGATAGATGTATCGAGTACCCAGGAAGAGGCTTTAGGTACTGTAGCGGTGGAATGAATGTTGGGGGGGTTGAGCTAGAGGTCGGTGTATTGACCTAAAACAAGGATCAAGGTCACTATTTATTGCCTTGAATTGTTGAATGCATCCTATGATATCAAAGGATGAGGTGTCATGGGTGCAGGAGCTTAGAGGGTGCTCCTCAGCGTGCTGACATTGTAGATGTGCTAAGGAATCCTTGAGATGGTGATCATAAACTAGATGACTCCAGCTGTGGAGAAGCCTAAGGAATAGGGACTTGAGAAGTAATGGAACCTTAGACAGAAAGTTTGGAAGCATGATGTTTGGATTGTGTGTTCACCATGACTTTAAGTAGCCCTTCTTGCAGATGATGCCAACGATACTTCCAAAAATCATACAGGGGACAAGTCGACCTCGAGGTCGGAAAAACATGAGTTACGTAAACGAACAAGACCTTCGAACAACCTGAAAAATGGATGGGGAAGTTGTTCACGTAGCCTCTCTTATACTTTAAATCAAAAGGCAGTTGGAAAAATATTTTCAAGAGGCTATGAAGTCAACAATAATGTAAACATACCTGCATATTCAGTTCGGTATGAGTATATATAGTGAGCGCAAAAGGTGTAATCATATAAGGATAGGAATAGCCGTGAGATAACAAATAGACCAGATAGGATTAGACTCCTGATGGTCTTAAAACCTTTTCGGGATCAAAATGTAGGAGATGTAATGGAGTAGGACTCGTTGTGAAAGTGGAACAATTAATGTGCGTGGGTTGTCCGAGCTGACGAGCTCATTTGCCATCCCTAAGGGTCGGTAGTGAGGTCGTGGTCCTTAAGATCATGGACAAGGCATCCCACCCAGGGATCAGGCGAAAACTTAGATGCCATACGCACGAGACTCAGCACCCATAAATTCTAGGTCGGGCCTAGAAGTTATCGTATCATTGTACTATAACATTAATTTTCAAATTACAATAATTATTAATTTGACCGTATCGATGAAACTGAACTAGTAGTCGTATGCTTAAATTTTTTGAGTTTTTTCCCCTCTCTCTATTGTGTATATATACCAATTGAAAGAAGTTAAAAACGTGTTTTCAAAATTACAACTCTTTAAGTTGTGTCCACGTGGCCATTTCCAATGGCGGGATTGTTTATACCCGGATTGTGCTTCTTCACGTGGGTTGTGAGCCGTCTGATTTAATCAATGGCTATGATCTTTAGTTGGTCTTTTAACGGCTATGATCTTTAGTTGGTCTTTTAACGTGATGGCTGATGACTTTTGAACTTCACTTTCTCATTCGGTCTGTTAGTTTGTGTTCTGGAGTGCTTCGTTCTATTTGGAGTTTCTCCTTATTTTCTCTTGATTGATTTTTCAGAACGAGTCTGTGAAATCCTTAAGTAAAACGCTATTGTAACAGTAACCTTGAGTCGATTGGTTGGCTGCGTTGATTAGGTTTTGTATAGCGTGTTAGGGCTTGATTTTGGGTTGAAGTTTTAGGAGATTTTTGGATCAATGACTAAAACTTATGTAATTTGATTTTGGTATGTGTAAACTTTCTCTGGAAGGCATTCTTGGTGCACTAATGGATTGGGCTGGTAGCTGAGCCCTCCGATTAGGCATAGCCGAACTGAGTTAACATTTTTGGTGTTAATTTCTTTCCTGCAGCGTGTGTTCTTGTGTTTGCATTTTCTGTTTGTGTGTGGTATTTGATTGAATTAATACCAACAATTGGTATCAAAGCCTGTTAAGGCTGTGGATAAGGCTCTTTGATTCATTTTTCTGTTTTATTTTCGTATTAATTTGTCTATTACATGTGCAGTTCTATGGAACAAGTCTGAAAGGAAGTTCTTGAATACTTGGGTGGTGTTGGATTCAGGTCTGAAAATGACATTGAACCTGAATTCTGATTCCTAAATGACAGTGGAGTTTTAAATACTATTATACATAGTATTTTGGTGAGATTGTTCTGATTATCTTCCATCCAATAATTTGATTTGCATACTTGATATGAATTTGTAAATCTGTTAATATACTACGATTTAGTATATTCAAGAACGTGAATAAATTGAATGATTGTAATAGGAGCATGTTAGGTTTATCTTCAGTTTCTGTTATCTGAGTGTGTTGTACCAAATTGTGAAATCTCAGTGATTGAGTGTCTATTACTGCTTCAGTCTCTACATATTTTTATTTGTATTGTTTTTCCATTCTGTGTTCAGCTTACTTGTCATAATTTGCACGTAAACTTTTTCAAAATCTTTTCTACAACTTAAAGTGATTTTCAGATTGAAAACCACTTATGTCCACGAGTAATAGCCACCCTTTTACAGAATCTGTGAGGGGTTCGAAGGTTAAATTATCACAATTCGATGGAAAGAGGGATTACTCTATTTTGAAGCAGGAAATGAGAGTCATATTAGTCCAACAAAGGGTTGCTAAAGCCCTTGATGATCCTGCAACATTTTCTGATGAATTGAAAGATAAGCCTGACGAAATTCTAGATATGAATGAAATATCATACAGCTCTATTATATTGCACATATCTAATGATATAGTAAGACAAGTTAAAGATCATACCACTCCTAGGGACTTGTGGACTGCATCGGATGCTTTGTTTATAACTAAAACATTGCCTAATAAAATCTACCGCTTAGAGAAACTGTTAGCTTTAAGAATGATAGTGGAAAGAATTTGGAAGCTAATTTGAGCGATTTTAGCATCCTAGTTAAGAGTCTTGCACATAATGGAAAGAAACTTGATGATGAAGACCTTTTCGTAATTCTCTTTAATTCCTTGCCTAATTCATTTAAGGATATAAAAAATGCAATAAAATACTCCAAAGATGCTCTAAGACAAACCATTGTCACTAATCTTTAAGATCTCGAGAATTGGAGATCAATAAAGAATCTAAAATGAGTACTAGAGAGGAGAGCATGTGTGTGAGGGAGAGGACTAAGAAGAAAGATAATAACTTCAACAATAGACCATTCTAATCAAAATCTAAAACCAGGTCTAATTCAAGAGATTAAAGTAATAAAAAGTGTTACATTGTCGAAAATAGATCACTTTAAGAGAGATTGCTTTGAATGGAAGAAGAAACATAAGGATCATAATAATGATGAATTGAATAATTTTGTCGTAGGTTCCGAATTAGATAGCCTGCTTGCAATGATTTGTGTCAAATGAAGAAGTTGATAACAAGTGGATCTTGGATTCAGGATATACATTCCATATGTATCCTGATAGGTCATGGTTTAATAATTACAAAAAAAAAAAAAAAAAATTGAACCCGGGAAAGTGTATATGGGTGATAATAACTCTCAGACCGTTCTTGATATTGGTGACATTACCATTAGAATGTACGATGGTATTGTCAGGCAATTGAAGAATATAATGTATGTCCCAAACCTTAAAAGAAATCTCATCTCATTGGAAATTCTTGAAGATGAGGGACATTCTTTCAAGTCAGATAATAACACTTTGAAAGTGATGAAGAGATCTTTGGTAATTCTTAAGGAACCTAAAATAAATTGATTGTACTATCTTATGGGAGAGATTGTTACTCCTCAAGATGCAAAATCTTTGACCATAATTGAAAACAAATCTGAGGTAAACAGAATGGGGCATATAGGAAATAAGGGTTTGAAGCATCTAAGTAAAGAAAAATTACTTGGGAAATATATGATTGAATCCCTTGAATTTTGTGAAACATGTGCGTTGGGTAAATCTCATAGGGCGAGCTTTCAAACTGGGTTACATACCACCTCTAGACCCCTAGATTATGTCCACTTAGATTTATGGGGACTAGAAAGTCACTTCACCTTTGGAGGCAATATGTACTTCATTTCTATAGTTGATGACTACTTAAGAAATGTATGGACTTATCCATTGAAAAGTAAATCTGAGACATTACAAAAATTTAGAACTTGGTTGAAGATGGTGGAAAATCAACTTGATAAGAAGTTAAAGACTCTAAGAACTTGGTTGAAGATGGTTTGAAATTTCGCAATGCTGAGTTTGATAACTCCTATAAACAAAAGGGGCTTGTAAGACACAGAACTGTTAAACACACACCTCAACAGAAAGGGGTGGGGGTCGCTCAAAGAATGCATAGAACTCTAATGAATAAGGTTAGGTGTATGCTGATCAATTCTGGATTAGCTAAAGGTTTTTGGGTTGAGGCTGTAACTACAACTGCTTATCTTATAAATAGATCTCCATGCAGTTCTGTTGAGTTTAAGACTCTACAGAAACTTTGGATTAGGAAGCCCTCAAACCTTTCTCACATTAGGGTGATTGGATGTACGACATATGCACATCAAATTGAAGGAAAGTTAGATCCTAGAGCCACTAAATGTGTTATGCATGGGTACTCTGATGGGGTGAAAGGGTACATGTTGTGGGTGTTAGGTGTACAAGGCATTAAGATCATTAATAGCAGAAATGTGGTATTTAATGAGTCTAAAATGCCATGTTTAAAAAATAAAACTGATAATTCTAAAGAGTAAATCAAAGAGAATACTTCACAGTTTGAGGTGAAGTTAGCTAGACTCGGTCACACTCAACTCGAAAATGTTGAAACAGATGTTGAACAATCTGATGAAAATATTGTTAACACGGATGGAGGTGAAGTAGATATACCTCAAGCTGAAGTTGAAACTAAAATTGAGAACACTAATATCCCCACAAATGAGACTAGCATTCAAGATTATCAATTGGTCAGAGATAGGGAAAGGAGACAAGTCAGACCAAATCCAAGATATGAAATAAAAAATTTGACTGACTTTGCTCTTATCTCTAGTGAATCTCTAGAACATTCAGAACCTTCATCTTATGAAGAAGCAATGAATAGTTCTGATTCTAAGAAGTGGAAGGATGCTATGAAGGAGGAAACGAAATCCTTACTTGATAATAAGACATGGAAACTGGTAAAGAAACCTGAAACTCAGAGAGTTGTGCAATGCAAATGAATTTTCAAAGTCAAGGAAATGATTAATTCTAATGACCATTTGAGATATAAGGTGGGACTTGTAGCTAAGGGTGTTACCCAAAGGGAAGGTGTTGATTATAAAATTTTCTCTCCTGTTATTAAATATAAAACAATAAAATTGATTATTGCACTAGTTGTTCAATTTAATTGAGAACTTGAACAATTAAATGTCAAGATTTCTTTCTTACACGGGGAGTTAGAAGAGAACATTTATATGAGTCAACTCCAAGGTTTTGAGGAAAAGGAAAATTTGACTTTGTGTGCAAGTTGTAAAAATCTCTGTAAGGACTTAAACAAAGTCCTACATAGTGATACATAAGGTTTGATACATATGTATGTACTGAAAATTGGTTTTAGGAGAAGTGAATATGATCATTGCTTGTACTACAACAACACTAAAGCTGGCAATGAGGTGTATCTACTTCTATATGTAGATGATATGTTGCTAGCTAGCTCTAGCAAAGCTGAGATATTAAGGCTCAAGAATATCCTAAAATCTGAATATGATATGAAAGACTTAGGGAATGCCAAGAGAGTTTTGGGAATGGTTATTAACAAGAACATGAAGGAAAATATATTGACTATATCTCAAGAAACATACTTAAGTAAAGTTATAACCAAATTTGGCATGAAAGAAGCTAAATCGATTAATGTTCCTCTTGCTGTCCACGTGAACTTCTCTTTAGCCCAATGTCCTAAAACTGAATCTAAACTTAAAGATATGAAGAACATTCTATATGTTAACGCCATAGGGTCAGTCATGTTTTCTATGGTTACAACTAGGCCGGATTTGGCATATTCTATATGTTTTCTAAGTAGATTTATGTCTAATCCGGGGAAACTCCATTGAGCTGAGTTAACGTGGTTATTGAGATATATAGTTGGAACACTTAGAGTTGGTTTGGCGTTTAAGAAGATATTTGATTCATTAACATTGAAAGGGTATGTAGACCCCGATTTCGCTGGGGATAAAGACCAGAGAAAGTCTACTACTGCATATTTCTTTACACTTGGTGATAATTGTATCACCTGGAAGTCACAACTTCAACCTATTGTCACATTATCCAGTACAGAGGCTGAATATGTGGCAATAGCCGAATCTGTAAAAGAGTGTATCTGGTTAAATGATATTTTGAGAGAATTGAATTTTTTACATGAGACACCTACAATCTTCATTGATAGTCAAAGTACTTTACTATTATGCAAAAATCATGTGTATCATGAAAGATCCAAGAATATTAAGGTGAAGTACCATTTTATACGTGAGAAAATTGTATGTGGTGAGATTATACTTGAGGAAATTCACATTGATGTAAATCCATCATATATGGGAACCAAAATTCTATCTTTAAATAAGTTTAGAACTTGTTAATCTTTTGCAGGCACTCGAGCAATGATGTTGGACCCTTCCACATACTAGTGCACCTTTTAAGCATACTGAGTTTGCATTTTGGAACCAAGGTGAAGATTGAAAGAAGTTAAAAACGTGTTTCCAAAATTACAACGCTTTAAGTTTCTTCACAACATTTCCAGTTGGTTGGATTGTTTATACCTAGATTGTGCTTCTTCACATGGGTTGTGAGCCGTCCGATTTAATCAATGAATGTGATCTTTAGTTGGTCTTTTAACGTGATGGCTGATGACTTTTCGACTTTACTTTCTCATTCGATCTGTTGGTTTGTGTTCTGGAATACTTCGTTCTTTCTGAAGTTTCTCCTTATTTTCTCTTGGTTATTTTTCAGATCGATTATGTGAAATCCTTGTGTAAAACGCTATTGTAACAATAACCTTGAGTCGATTGAAAGGCTGTGTTGATTAGGTTTTGTATAGCGTGTTAGGGATTGATTTTGGGTTGAAGCTTTAGGAAATTTTTGGATTGATACTAAAACTTGTCTAATCTGATTTTGGTTGGTGTAAACCCTATCTGGAAAGTATTCTTGGTGCACTAGTGGATTGGGCTGGTAGCTGATCCCCCCAGATTAGGCGTAGCCAATCTGGGTTAACATTTTTGGTGTTACTTTCTTTCCTGCAGCGTGTGTTCTTAGGTCTGCATTTTCTGTTTATGCGTGGTATTTGATTGAATTAATACCAACACCAATATTCATGTTTCATTTGCAGGTAATTATTAATTTGATTGAATTGATGAAACTTAACTCGTACTCGAATTATATAATGGTTAAATAATAAATTTTACATTAAAGTTCATTTTGAAGTGAAAAACACATTTTCAAGATTGTAAAATATTTGGAGGAAGATGTTTTAGAAACGTTATGTTAGCCAATATTGCTCGTGAATTTTTGTTGAACATAACTTACAAACTCATTTACTGTAGGAAACAAATTGTCAAGCCAGAAGATAGTGTATATTACTTATGTAAAGCGTCAATTAACATCAAAAATCTTGTAAAACAAAAACTACAAGTAATTCGAAAAGAAATATTCCTTGTAAGAGAAAAAAAAAAAAAAACAGCCAAGGGACCCTGCCCTCAAATGACAAAAATTATATTACTCATCTCTTTTAAACTCTATATCGTCAATCTTGCTTCACTTTTTATCAGTAGTTAATGGACTCTAAAAAGTTACCTGCAATTCATCATGGGAATCGTCATCTTTTGATGAGGATTCACTAGCTGTCTCTCCAGATTTTTGATAGACGGCTTTAATGATCGGGTTATGTATAGCATCCATCTCCTTAAGCTTCTCTTCGTAGTCCTCTTTCTCAATGTTTTAGTTGTCATCTAACCACTCAAGGGCATCCTTTATAACAGTCTCGATCTTCTCCTTCTCATCAGACTCGAGCTTGTCCTTGTCCTTGTTTTGGTTTTTCATGCTGTATACGTATGTCTCGAGACTCCTATGAGCATCAGCTCTTTCCTTCACCTTTTTGTCTTCCTTGGCAAACTCTTTTGCTTCATGAACCATTTTATCTATCTCTTCTTGGCTCAATCGGCCCTTCATTTGATGGGTTCCCATGTTCAAAGATTCACTTCAGAAGACAATATAACAGCAAGTACATTCATAACAAATTATTCATTCAAAGAATGTGACAAACCTCGGTACTGGAGGAATACATGTGAGATCAAACTTTTCAAGCAGCCTGCAGTCCTTTGTATGACTCATTTCTCCTTTAAAAACCTGTTATCAAATTGTCGGACACTCTTAGCTAAAGTGCAAAATTGTTATTTTACGAAGGACATAATCATCCTTTTACCTAACAGTACAAACAGGGTAATAATTGTTTTGGCTTGGAACACATAACCTGAATAGAGATTGATGCTACCAAAAATCATACATATTGAATTCCCAGCTTGACAACTGAGAATGAGCACGAACATGATCTTTCGGTTCCTGAAACAAAGGCGTCGATGTGTGTCCTTGTCGCCCCTCCAATGATTAAGTCAGAGAGAGAATATGAAAAATCTTGAGTGCTGAAAATTGTATGTAATAATGTACCTGAATAATGAATTAGAGTCTTGTATTTATAGAGACAGGTAGCCCATTCCTAGTTGGACTTGGTTTGCTACGTGTCCTTTTCTTTAGGATTTATGCTTGAAATAGGCATTGTACTGCAACTGTAGATCTAATCATAGTTTGGCTATGACACTCATCGATATAGATTTTTTCTGGACATAGGAGTCTTAACTTTGAGGTATTTCAATAGACTTAGGATTCCTAGAATGTTGAATCAGTCCATGCTTTTGATTTTTACTAAGGAAAATGTACGAGGACACAACCATGTATGGGGTCGTATAAGCTCGAAGACTGTTGTCATCAAACCAGTCAAAACTAATGGTGCATATACTCGAGCATCGTTGGGCAAACTTGAGCGCTGAATGCCTACCCTGAGAAATAAAGGACGTGTTCCATAGTGTGGGTGAAGCTCGAGTTCATAATGCTCGAGCATGATGGTAACCATATCACTGGCCCCCGTGCAACCATGCTCGAGATTTGAGGATGGATGCAGTGTCGTTAAAATCCTCGACATCATATTATTGCTCATATTCTTTTATATATTCGAGGGCTTAAGTCACAAGGACGTACGTCCTAGGTGAAAACATGTGCCTTGGATGAACGACACGTGGCATGATCCAAGGGTTGAGGAGGAGGCCATTGGCCTTCCTCAAAGAGGGCTATAAATACTTCATTTTCCCATCATTTTTCACCTTTTAACTCTCGATAATTTCCTTGGTCCTCCTCGAGATTGAGTTTTAAGGTAAGAGCTCGAGAACTTAAGTTGCTTCTTTAGAATAGTTTTAACTTAGGATAGGATGTCGAGTAGTGATAGTGATAGGTCGTTTTCGTCCTCAGGAACAACATCTGAGGACCAAGGAGGCTCGATTATTCCTATGGCCATTCCCATAAATGTTCAGCCTCGAGCTCTAAAAACTCGATCCCCTTCACGTATCCCGACCACCCCTGTAAATTTAAAGAGCACCTAGCAATACTAGCTGCTCGGGAATAGGGATAATGTTGGACTGTGATATTAGGTCGCCCGAGCATGGGGATAGGATGGACATGGCTCAGGAAGGGAAGTTTGTATTTTTTAAATATTCTCTAAAAGGGGGATTTAGGTGGCCCCTGCATTATTTTTTTGTGGCCTTATTGGTCGAGTATAACATGTGCCCGGGACAACTAGTACCGAACGGGTGGAGGATTCTAACCTATTTTTTCATAGCCCATAGATACCTAGGCATTACACCCTATGTCGACCTCTGTAGGATGGTCTTCGATTTAAAATAACTTCATTAATACACTTGCTTCGCCTATCTTTCATCTCGGAGAGGGTTTAGGGTCCCGAAGATGCCTAGTTCATTGAAGAGATGGAAAGAAAAGTGGTTTTATGTTATTCCTCGAGCTTTTGTGAAAGTTAAGCTTATTTTGAGTCTTTAGAGAGGGATAGGCAGATGTTAGAGAACATCGAGCCTCTTGTTTATGACATAGATGACATTCTTAGGGATGACGTCCTCGATCTGGCAGAGATAAAAGGCCTCGAGGGTAGGACTTCTATTTTTATTTGGGCTAATATCTTGTGAATATCCGCAAGAATGACGTTCGATCCTACTGCTCTTCGTCATGTCATGGGAAAGAAGAGTAAGGCCCCTCAACCCGGGCTCCAGGGCAAAAGAAAGGGAGGAAGAAACCTCAGGATGTAAGGCACGAGCACCCCAAGAGTGGCCCCGACGAGTCATCGAGAAGAAAGTAATATCACCGGGCATGGAGAGGACTGCGCCTGCTCGACCTACTCCTCAAGGTATTTCCCAAAGAACCCCATTGCCTCGAGCCACTCCTCTCATCGTGGATCTCGAGGACAAGGACATTCCACGATGGTCTGATCATCCTGAGGACCACGAGATATACCATCTTGTCCTAAGCATCATTGATAAATATCGAGGAGACTTAGGGCCTGACGAAGGTGTGAAGATGGTCGAGAATTTGCTGACCAAGGCGAGTTCGAGAAATCTTTATTAAATATATATTTTTGAACTTAGTATCTCGACAAGTAGCTCGTCTTCATAATTTTCCAGGCCTCAAGTGTTGGTCAGGGTCTTTCCTTGAAAGGGACGGATAAGTCCCAAAAAATGGCTGGCCTTCTCAAGGAGATAAAGGCTCAGAAAAGAAGGATCTCTGATCTAGAGGCTAAGCCTGCCCTTTTTCTGAAGGAATGCGATGAAGCCAAGAACGAGCTTCGCAAAGCTCGAGATGAGGTCGGTGTTTACCGTGATAAGGTTGAAGAGTTGAAGCTCGAGCTGGAGCAAGCTCAAAAAGATTTTGAAATAAAGTTACTTAAAGCTCAGGACGTTGCTATCGAGGACTTTAAGCTGTCCGAGGAATTCAACGCGCTAAAGGGTGAGTACATATTGGGATCATACTTTCATGCCCTGAAGGAGGCTCGAGCATTTATGCATTCGAGGCCTGAAGATAAGCCCAAGGACTTCAAGGGTATTCGAGAAGTTACTGAGGACCTCGAGCTTTTGAAGTCTGAGGAGGCGATGGATAATCAGGACGTTGATGTCGAGGGCGATGATGTGGACGAGGACCATCCGAACTAGACGAACGACCCCGGGGCTGGAGATTTAGATTAATGCTTTTGTAATTCTAAGTATATTGCTCGACCTGGGCCTAAAACACTTAGGCCCTGTTTGAGCCATCTATTTTCCTCATTAAAATGAAAAATATGACCGTTATCCATCACATCAACATTTAAATTCAAATTTTCTATCTCTTATATGGCCCTAATAACGGCTATATTTTTCATTCTCATTTTAAAAAAAGAT
>CAIGRF010210393.1:10144-42443 GCA_903798235.1 Fraxinus ornus
CTGCGGAGGATTCCCCATTATCAAATTCCCAGATAATCGATCTCACAATTTCCATTTCGAAAACCCTAGCACCTCATTCTATTTATCATCTGGTAATTATTCTGATCTGTTGAGTTTTATGTAATCTCCTTCTTCTGATAGCGAGGTTTCCTTAATTATTATGTGAACTTGTGGATTGGGTTTTATTTTATTATAATTTATTTTTCAATTCTATTCCTTCATTTTTTTGTCAATTCGATCTGATATATTCTGGATTTTTTTAGGTTGAGAGTTAAAGCAAAAGATTTGGTGTTTTGAGTGTTGCAAGATTAGTTTCTGATCGTCATTGTGTAAGGAGCAAAATTCAAAATACAGCGACCAGGTTCAGGGGGCGACTTGCCCCTAGTTGGTGAGTTCAACTCATTCCCAGTAACGAGGAGGGTCAACTCCTTCCAATCTGTTCCAATGGATGATGATATGGAGGGTGGTAACTTGGGGCCTTACCAAGAAAGGGCAAGGGTATTCCCTAACATGCGGGCTAAACCATATACGCCCTTGGTAAGCCCATTTACATCTTATTATCTCCAACTTAATGACACTTTCTGTGCCATTGGCATCTTTATAAATGTGATTTTACCTTTTATGCGTGCTTTTTGCTTCTTTCTTCCGGAATAGTTCTTTTTTTTTTTCTTTTTCAGTTGCATTTCCCTTGTCTTTTATTCATTTTAGGTTCGTGCGTGTTACTCTTTTAATGCCACAGCATAGCAGCATTGTGTCCCTTGCTTTGATATAAACATTTGATTATAATATGGTAGTACAATCATATTTTATTAACCCGCTCTCGACTATTTTAGGATTTGTCTTTTAGGAATAACGTGGTGATGACTATTATTTGTGAACACTGATGATTCTTTTATATACACATTTTGAAAGATTAATAGAATGTTTCTGTATACCCAAACCATGCTTAATGCTTATTAGAAAGGTAAGGCCGAATATATGACAAAATGCTGATGATAATCATTATCATAATTTTTTATTGAAAATGCTGCATCTTATGTTTGATGACAAAGGGGAATAAGGATACAAGATTCTAGCATAAATTTCTCTTTAGATAAATAAGAACCATATAATTCTTGGTTGGCTATATAATGTGTTTTAGTTCTATAATTTCCTTTCAAAATTTATGATGAATTAGTTAATTTTGCGTTAGTTTAGAACTTATAGTGAGAACTTATGTTAGTTTTTTTACTTAAAAGTGAGAATTAAATTTAGTACTTGCTGTTTACACTTGGAAAATCAAGACGAGTACATGGAAAAAGTACACTTGGCAACATAAAAGTAGTCCATCAAACAATCATTTTGAATGTCTTCTTTGGGTATTGTTTGAGATGATGCTCACACCTGACATTGAGTTGTGAATTCCACTTTGAGAACCTCTGAGAATCTTTTTCTAAAACTAGTAATTCAGTGATGTGAAATCAAATAAAAATTTCATTTTCTTAATTCCTTATCCATTTCTTTAGAGGGAATGCCATTATTTATTATAAGATCTGAGTGAAAAATCTTTGGTTGCTCTGCTTCCCATGTCAAGTCTCAAAAACCCTAAGAACTTCCGCCAATGAAGTTTGATGTAAAATATTTACTTGTTTTTCTAATTTTGCTACTGCTTAACTGCTGATTTTTTCTTGTATTTAATGCAGCCTTTTATTTTCTTTTTTGCTTTTAGTATTGATGATTGAGCACTTGCTTTCTGCAGATCTTTCGCCTCCTCATGAGAATAAATATTCGTGTTCTTTTTGTGCTTATGCTCTTGGGATTTGGAGCTATCTTTTATATTGGTGCAAGTACTTCGCCGATCATTGTATTTGTCTTCTCGGTTTGCATAGTCAGTTTTCTACTGGCAATATATCTTACTAAGTGGGTCCTTGCGAAGGATGAGGGACCTCCTGAGATGGCCCAGGTACAGTTGTTCTCAACCAGACGATCATAATTTACCGTTTTCAAATTACTGTTCGAAGGCTGTTGATAATTCTTGAATTGTCTTCAATATTCATTTATGAAATTGACAGACACCACCCCCACCCCAAAAAAAAAAATTAAAAAAAAATAGCACATATGAAACCATTACTTTTTTTGTGATATTGTAATTGAGCTATATGCCTTTTTCTAGTATTTTTCAGTTATATGTGTTTATAAATTTAGGGTCCCTGAAATTTACATTTAGTTTTGCACTCAGTTCCACTAGGTTGAGATCTACTACCTATGAAGTTTTACTTGATTTCCTCTGCCTTGGGAGCTATGCCAATTGACAAAAAGAAATACATGGCTCTACATAATGTTGACTATTAAAAAATATATGCTGTTGAGGCAACCTGTTGGGCCTGTCCTAATTGCGAGCTTGGGGGACCTGAATTGAGTATATACATGAGTACTTGCCTACTTGTTAGTAATGGATTTGTGGATCTGTGCTTGGCTTTTTAAATACATTTTAGTGTTTGATGTCTGATTTGTAGTTCAAATTTCCCTTCGGAAGATACGAATTTGGAAATTTATTGTTAGTTCCTACTTATTTTTGCTCCTTCCAAGTGAATGTAAAAGGGTTAGCTGCCTAGGGATTATGTTCAAGCTTATCTAATTTCCAAAGTAAATTAAAAAAAATATTCTTTTAGTTCGTCCAGTTAATTAAGAAATTTGACATGTTATGGAGCCATGCTAATGCGTACACATTGGTATTAGGGATATTACAAGGATGGAATGCACAAATAGAGAGGTCCTAACATTCACCTATCAAAATATTACGAGCTAGATTCCTGTGTTTTCTCATGGTAGATTCCTGTGTGTGTGAGAAAATTCTCATACCTTTATCTCACCATTATGCTAACCTCAAACTCACGCTTTCCTGTGATATGAAACTGATCCCATATTGGTGTACACTGTAATATAGCTTCTGTTTTTTCTCCTTATCTGCTTTGTGTATTATATATATTTGACATATTCTCTCCATTATGCTAACCTCAAACTCAGGATTTCCTGTGATATGAAACTGATCCCGTATTGGTGTACACTGTAATATAGCTTCTGTTTTTTCTCCTTATCTGCTTTGTGCATTATATATTTGTCATATTGTGATGACTACGGGAAGTTTCATGTTTTACACTGCCAGAGAGTCTCACAGAGCACTTCACTAATTTTCCTTCTTGATTGGTGCCTGTTAGTTTGTAGTTAATGGGTTTTGTGTGAGCCTTTTCTCCATAAAGTAGCATACTAACACTTGTTACAAGTATTGGATTCGAATGGAACTTATGACAAGCAACTATTTTTTATATAATCTTAAAGGTGGGTTTTTTTATTTTTTATTTTATTTATCTCAGTGGTTTTGAGCTTATCATTTTACTTGCTAGATATCAGATGCTATACGTGATGGGGCTGAAGGTTTCTTTAGAACTCAGTATGGAACTATCTCAAAGATGGCTGTGCTTCTAGGATTGGTGATCCTCTGCATATACCTGTTTCGCGGTAAAACGCCTCAACAAGAATCTTCTGGCCTAGGGAGGTGAGGATAGAATGACTTAAAATTTGGGTTATGGTTTTCAACTTTTCATGTACAATAAAAGGTTCTTAAATATAAATGGTGAATTTGGGCTATACTGATGCAGGTCAACGTCGGCATTTATTACTGTCGCTGCTTTTCTTCTTGGGGCCTTGTGTTCTGGTATTGCTGGTTATGTGGGGATGTGGGTATCTGTTCGTGCAAATGTAAGAGTCTCAAGTGCTGCAAGGCGATCAGCAAGGGAGGCATTGCAGGTTTTCTTTTTTCTTTGTTTCTCCCCATATATATTTTCACTTCGCTTTCAACTGAAATGCATTCAGACACTGGCTTGAGTTGGCATTAATCTCTTGCAGATAGCTGTTCGTGCTGGTGGTTTCTCTGCCCTTGTAGTTGTTGGTATGGCTGTCGTTGGTATTGCTATACTTTATGCCACTTTTTATGTTTGGTTGGGGGTAGATTCACCAGGTGCAATGAAGGTTACTGACTGTAAGTTTTCAACTCCTATCCTATACTTATGTCAGATGTTAATAGTTGCTTCCTTTTATGCTCTTGGATTCCAAATGTTTAAGTCCACAGTTTGACTCTTAGATTTCTCTCCCAGTGCCTCTTCTTCTCGTTGGATATGGTTTTGGAGCTTCATTTGTTGCCCTTTTTGCTCAATTGGGTGGTGGAATATATACTAAAGCAGCTGATGTTGGAGCTGATCTTGTTGGAAAAGTAGAGCAGGGAATTCCTGAAGATGATCCTCGCAATCCTGCTGTCATTGCGGATTTGGTATAAAATCTTCCTTGTGTAACTTCTCTGTCAAGCACGTATGCTTGAGAGTGTTGCTTGTATGTTGTGGAGCAGATGTTGATGCATTTATTCGAAGTGTCAAAGTTATTAATTTGTCTTGTGCTTTTTTGATCAGACTTTCTGTATTATTGATATATCTTGCATTGTGATTCCTTCTTGTGCATTCTTCCACCCATGACCGTGGTTAATTTCCTTGTTTGCTATGTCAAAGGTTGGAGACAATGTTGGCGACTGTGCAGCACGGGGTGCTGATTTGTTTGAAAGTATTGCCGCAGAAATTATCAGTGCAATGATATTAGGTGGAACAATGGCACAACGCTGCAAACTTGAAGGCATGTAACTGGCTCATGTGCAAATATTTATTATTGAATTTAATTTGAAAATGTATTGGTACAGTTGGCGATTCACTTTCTCAAGGATGTGCTCATGAGGGATCGCATGCGTTGCATATTTTAGATTAGAGATAACTTTCATATAGGTTTTTCCCCTTCATTGGTTGTTTATCTCCTGCAGTTCGTTGAAATTCTGTCAGTATCACACATCTTCCTTCCTCCGTTTCGAATTAAATGGCTGTGACTTTTAAAAAAAAAAAAATTCAAAAAATTCTGATATTGATTGGAAAAAGGTCAACTGTGACATATATTTTGACATGGAGGGAGAACTAAGATTATAATTTCTCCTGCACAATTAAATATGTTGATGGCTTAGAATTCTGATCTTCAAGGCGTTCAAAATTCTTGTCAAGGAAAAATAGGAAAGAAAATTGCTATGAAATGTCTGCCTTGGCAAAGAAGCATGCTCATTTCATGCTTGATACTGGTTGCATTACTTGTTATCACATCATGTCAGCACTCTCCTTTTAGTTTGCCCATCTGAGAGCATGTTCCAAACTTGGTTAACACGTGGTGGTTGCTTGCGTTCTATGGAAGTAATATTAATAGAAGTTAGGAGAGCCATGATTATCTACATTGGCTTTTCTCAGTGGGCAATGATCAAATTCCATGAAGAAATGATATTCCAACATTTTCCCCCTTTCCCTGCAAGACCTTTTAAGTTGAAAAACCAGTTTCTGGGGTTTAGATATTAAATTTTCTGGTCAAATCCTTTGCTGTGATTTTGTTGCTGTTACTTTATTTTTGGGATGCTTTTTTAGTCACCTATTGGTCTTATTTTATTAAGATAGAGAGTAGGTTGGCCTGGCTATGATTGATGATTACGGTGCCACGTGATGAGAATTTATTTGTTCCTTTACTGAATGAATTATAGTTGACCTAAATCTTTTAAGTGATACATGCAGATCCGTCGGGCTTCATTTTGTTCCCCCTAGTTGTTCACTCATTTGATCTGGTGATATCTTCTGTTGGAATATTTTCTATTCGGAACACATACGACTCTGGAGTTCTTGGTGATGTAGAAGATCCAATGTCGATTCTGCAGAAAGGATATTCTGTGACAATTGTTTTAGCTGTTCTGACATTTGGTTTGGTAATATTTCTATCTACTATTGGATCATCACCCTCACTTCCCTAGTGAATCTTGATTGAGATTGCCCATTATACTCTCTCTCTCTCCCGTTTGTGCATTTTGAATCATCATTTACATGCTGAAGCTGGTGTTTGCTGTTATTGTTTTTACAGTCTACGCGCTGGATGCTATACACTGAACAAGCACCTTCTGCTTGGTTGAACTTCGCTTTATGTGGTTTGGTTGGGATTATAACAGCATATCTTTTTGTCTGGATCACAAAGTATTACACTGACTACAAGCATGAGCCTGTACGCATGTTAGCTCTTTCTAGCTCCACTGGGCATGGAACTAATATAATTGCTGGCGTCAGTTTGGGACTGGAGTCGACAGCTCTTCCTGTCCTTGTGATAAGCATAGCAATTGTTTCAGCTTACTGGCTGGGTCACACTTCCGGGTTGGTGGATGAATCTGGAAGCCCAACTGGTGGGTTGTTTGGGACAGCTGTTGCAACTATGGGAATGCTCAGTACGGCAGCATATGTGCTCACCATGGACATGTTTGGTCCAATAGCTGATAATGCTGGTGGGATTGTTGAAATGAGTCAGCAGGTAATTTTCAGGTTCTTGGCTTTGGTCAACCCATTACATCAGCTTTTAGCAGTTGTGATTTTATTATAAGTGAAACTTGTGACATGCCTTCTATTACTTACAGCCTGAAAGTGTTCGAGAGATCACCGATGTTCTCGATGCTGTTGGAAATACTACAAAAGCTACAACCAAGGGATTTGCCATTGGATCTGCAGCCCTTGCATCTTTTCTTCTATTTAGTGCTTATATGGATGAGGTAGCTACGTTTGCACACGTACCCTTTAATCAGGTGGGCCTTTTATCTGTCAATTTTATCTTTGATACTTTAAATTTATTTTAATGGAAAGAGTTTTCTCCTCTTTATTCATATTTTTTAGCATTTTCTCTGAGCAGGTTGACATCGCCATCCCTGAAGTGTTTGTTGGTGGACTACTGGGCTCCATGCTTATATTTCTTTTTAGTGCATGGGCTTGTTCTGCAGTGGGTCGAACAGCTCAGGAGGTTGTTAAGGAAGTAAGAAGACAGTTCATTGAGAGGCCAGGCATCATGGTTTGTATCATAAACATTTATTTGGCATTCTTTATGTTGTAAAGTGGATCTCAGATCTTAGTGATGTATCATATTATTTTTCATCCTGATAGGATTACAAGGAGAAACCAGATTATGGTCGATGTGTATCTATCGTTGCATCTGCTTCGTTGAGGGAGATGATAAAGCCTGGGGCATTGGCCATCATATCACCCATTGTTGTTGGTGAGTTATTAACCACCCTCTTAGATTTTGATAATTGATTATACTTTGTGAAAACTGTACTATTGCGTCGTAAAGTAATAGGATGGGCACTGCGTGTGTTTAATACAGGCCATTACAATATTGCGGCGTACATTTGTTGACATGATTTGGGTTT
This sequence comes from Fraxinus ornus, assembly GCA_903798235.1. Lineage (NCBI taxonomy): Eukaryota > Viridiplantae > Streptophyta > Magnoliopsida > Lamiales > Oleaceae > Fraxinus > Fraxinus ornus. Next base: position 17,433 of record CAIGRF010210393.1, read on the forward strand.
CTCTTGATTTTAAATTTTCAACAACATAGCACATTGGAAGTGTAGTTGCTAGCACTAGGATTCAAGAATTCATAAATAAATAAATTGTATTCCATTGCTTAAAAGTTTTTATCTGTAAAATAGATTCTTTTTAAGAGTAAAGAGCAAGATAACTATATTTCCGAATATAGAATAAAAATTATGATTGATACCCAATAGTTAAGAAGTACAAATACTTGTAAACTCATATGTACCCGTATCCGATGCGTATCCAAATTTCGACACTCTTTGATGCCCTCTGGTATGTATCGGATACATTTTTTTAATTATTTTTTATATTTTTAAATTTTTTGATACATATCGGATACGTATTTTTTGATTATTTTATATCTTCTAATTATTTTTGATACGTATCATATATGTATTTTTAATTATTTTAATAACTTGTTGAATATTAATAATATTTGTTGTTAATCTAAAATAAAATGTTTTAATAGTTTATTTTATTTTTATTTTATGCTTCATTTTTAATGCTTTTTTATATTAATGAAATTGTAGTGAATTTTAAAATACGTATCCGCTATCCTAATTTTTTTTAAAAAAGTTGTATCGGCGCACCCCTGTCGTATCTTATCGTATTTGAATTACGTATCCATATCCGTGCTTCTTAGATTAGTAGTATTATTTATTTGAGAGAGTAAATAAAAAAGATAACATGCATCACAATGGACAGGCTTTTAGTTTAAGGCCTAGATTGCGCGACTGATATTTTACATAAAGCTTGTGATATTTATCTTTAAAATTGTGCTGGGCACTAAAGCAAAAAAAATGAGATTTTTGCTCATTGGAAGATTTTGAGTTGCCTGCATCTTATTCGGTTTTATGTAGACCGTACATTTGCAAATTTTTGTGACTTCTTTATCACTTGTAATTTTCTGATGTTCATTCTTTTCGTTCTGGTTTCTCATATAAATCTTGCTTAATTTCATATAGCTGAGGGAATATGCCCATGTAATTTTGCAGGTTTGGTGTTTCGGGTGCTGGGATATTATACAGGGCATCCATTACTTGGAGCCAAAGTGGTGGCTTCCATGTTAATGTTCGCCACTGTTTCTGGTATTCTCATGGCTCTTTTCCTGAACACTGCTGGAGGCGCCTGGGATAATGCAAAGAAGTACATTGAAACGGGCGCTCTTGGTGGCAAAGGCAGTGACTCTCACAAAGCAGCAATTACCGGTGACACGTAAGTTTTAACATGTATTAAGTATGGTATTACCAGCAGTTGTCCGGTTAGCTGTATAGTTTGATGATTTGCGTTGCTAATTTACACGTTAACATCCAATAATGCATGCTCATGCACACACTAGATCTTGTTCCCACCACCAAATGTTCGGTTGGAACAATAATTCACGTTACCTAATCGAGTAATCGGGATTGTGAAAAAATCGAATTACTATTTGAAAGTTCGGTCATAAACATTTTTTATGATTTCATTTTTGCAGGGTAGGAGATCCATTCAAAGACACTGCTGGACCATCAATTCATGTACTTATCAAAATGCTTGCAACAATAACCCTTGTCATGGCTCCTATCTTTCTGTGAGAAAATTTCAAGTCTTCCGAAATATACGACGTGATTTTCCTGACTCTCGTGCTCATACTGCTATTTACACTGACGAGTTTTGATGTAGTTTGAGGGGCCCTAATTCAGTACTTAATATTTTTCCCTAGCTTAATTTGAATAAGATGTTTCTTGCGCTCGATTTCTGAAACTTCTCGTTCTCTCTTTCTCCACATTGACATAAAGGATGGAAAGGCAATGAGATATATTAGAAAACATCGGGCCCAAATTATTCCGAGAGCATCTTTGATTGAGCTTAAAAGTACTTAAAAGCAAGTCAGATGAGCTTTTGAAGTTACTTTTTACTATGCTTTTCAAGAAATGAAGTCTTGACTTTCAAATCAAACTTGTAAAATGTGAGATCTATACCTTGGTAAAACCTGAAACTTGCTACTGTTTTTAAACACTGAAAACTTTCTATCAAATTTTACGAGTCGACGATGAACTCTATTATGCCATAGCGGTATATAATCGAAGTAAGTATCTAGAATTGCAAGGTTCTGGGTTAAGCTTGATGACACACTTATTTGCTAGCTTTCTTCGAGTATCCTGAGTCAAAAAGAAAGAGAAGTTATCAACTTATGGTGCGTTTGAGGCACATTATTTTGGAAAAATGTATTTTGAAGTAGTAGATTGATGGAAAATGTGTGGTTGAAAAATATTATTGATGTGATGAAAAATATTATTTTATTGAAAAATGTTTGGTTGAAATTGAGTAGAAGAATGAGAATGAAAATTTTAATGTGTACCAAACAGGGGCTTAATAATTTAACTACCCCCCTGGCATACCCTTTTTTTTTTTTTTTCCCCTCGATTTTCCCTTTTGGACAATGACTACTGACTTGTAAAGCTAAACACCCGTTTAGCGCAAAATCAATTAATACCATCGAGCTTTATTCGACCTGATCAGATTTATAATTTGTGGTGAATAAACAAGTATGTAGATGAGTATTAATTTACTTGAGTTGTGCTGTTTTTTAACTTATATTTAATTGCTATTAATTAACTAATTAAAAAATCAATAAGATTCACTTGAGCCAATTATAGAGTTGGTTAAAAAAATAAGCTAAACAAAGAAACTTGTTAACTATTCAGGAGATTCTTCTGGATTTTATTTTTTATTTTTCAGGTCTGAGAACTCTTGTCATTTCTCCCATCATCATGAATATTGAACATTATCTTCAAAGGTATTTTTGTCGAACAACATATTCTATATATGGCTGCAGCAATGAATCGATATGTAAGGAAGAAAAATATTTTTGTAGTCGACTGATAAACTTTGCTCATGTTAGATGTTGATAAATAATAAATTTGGTTTTTATACGAGGGATAGTGTCGAAAACTAGACTTTTATAGATAGATATGTATATTTTTCGACAGTTTAATCTTTTAGACGAGATAATTAAACATTAGATAAACTTGTCTAAAGGCTTAATTTATTGTTGTATAAACGTAAGAACCGCGTGGCTTTGATGAGTGCAACAAGGCACCGAGAATTCTAAAACATTTTATAGAATGCAATAAGTGAGTATTATTCTTCTCTTGTGCTTAAAAAAAAAAAGTTCCAAGTAGTTTTCATTGATGTATGGTGCAGCTTTAGGTTTTGACAACTACATATTATCTACCAAATTCCAATGCCAATGCCAATGGAAGTCTAAAGAAGAAATAAGATTTGTATAAACATTAACAAGAGTAGTTTTCATGTCAATATTTTAACTATTCTTTTGTCAACTTATGCCTCACCATCAACTCACACACATATATAAATGTGTGTATTTCACTTTCGGTGTGTTAGGTACGAATTATGAAGTATTAAATCATACAAGACAATGCGTTAAAAAAACAAAAGAGCGAAAATCTTACTGCCCCAAAGCACATGGGGATATGGAGCGTGTTTAGTTCTCGTTGGAGAGAAATCCACTGAATATTCTTTCCGTTTCCTGCTTGACCTGATTGGCTCCGAGGGATTCTCCTTCTTTTCCCTTCTCCTGTTCAAATCTTATCATGTCATGTACAAGTTGCCATACACCCGCACTTGTGACGTTTATGTTAAGCATATTCAAAATTAATACTGAAAATGAATGCATGCTCTATGTTGGGAGGACAGAGACATCAACTTCTCAATTGGATAATAATAACTATTTCTAAAACTTATGATTAAAAATAGAGAGTAAGTGAAGAATCTTTGCATATTCTACTCAACAAATTTAAAACTAACTCATATGAGACATGCTGCAAATATTTATACATATCAATTTTTAACTAACGCTGCCAAACTTGTCTCAATAATTTGCCTTTAAATTATGTATTTTTGGCTTGATCATCCCCATTTCTTTCATAGTTAGTCCCAAATTCGAATAAATGAAGATATCGAAAACCTTATCAAATCTTATTACGGGACTTTAAAGAAAGATGATACAACCTGACTTACTTGAAAACTCTTTTACAAAAAGCAAAAATATAAGCAAAATGTGTCGACCGACAAAAAAAAGAGTAAAAAACATTGTAGAATTATTTAACAGAAGGTGCCATGGAACTATTGCCTGGACACAACACTTGCACTGTTTATGACATGTTTAGTTTGGACCCCTCAACAAGCTGGGCCAAATGGGCCAAGGCCCGACAAGAAAACAGGGCAGATATCCCTCACGTGTGGGTGGGGTTTTGAACTAGTCAAAGTCAACATTCCTCTTTCAGGATCAGTGCCACACGTGCTAATGTCCACTGTCCAGTCAATGGCAGACACGTATGGAGTCACACACAGAGAGAATGGTGACATCTTCACATGATTTTTCAGCCAACTATCCGGAAAAGATGGTTGAATTGTTCCTTATTTTAAAAAAAATATTAATTTATTATTAACAACTTATTTAATTTCATGCTACAAGCATTATCCCCAAAATTAAGGGTCTTCGTATGATTAATATTTTTGAAGTCCCACATTTGACTAAATCCTTTGATTTTTATTTTGTTCTATTCATGATTATCCTTTTCGAGTTATGGCCCCGATTAATTAAACCAAAGCGATGTAACTTAAGATTGCATTAAAATGTGCAAGCAAGCAATTTTAACGTCCGGTTAATTTGATTAGGTCAAAATCAAAATCATTATCACAAACATTTGCAAGCTCGTGCTATTGGTCATACATATAAATGTCGTTTTTCTTGACGGTGATTAAAAGTAACATTTTCACTATTTTTCTTGACAACGGCTAAAAAGTCGCTTTTATATATGGCCAAACATACAAATCTTGCACTCGATTTCAAGCACGACTAAACATGTATATGAACATTTTTCACATAGTCGATACACAATGTCTAACCTCCTATTAAGAGCTCTTTTTTTTCTTTTTTCTTTTACGAATATCTTTCGACTTTGTTATCATATTAAAGATTGGTTGATTAGTTGAAAATTTTCAAACCTAACAATGTGTGGTGTGTGGTTATCCCCTTCTTAATTAATTTGGGAACCTTAATTAGACTACATTATTGTCTCAACTTAGTTTAATTATCCACCAATTATACTTGTTTTTATAAACTTTAAGAATAAATTATTGAAGCTAATTAGTGTCTCCATCCCCATCACCCTCATTGTTAGTTGTATTGTCTCAAAAAGCAAAACTAAATTTCACTATCACACTTAAAGTTTTTCCATAGTTATATATTTGTGTCATCTTCAAAGCCTCATTTTCACCATTAATACTGTAGGAATGACTATGATGACCATGACATTATATAATTCTCAATTTCATGTTTGATAAGGTGGGTCAGCATAATAGCATTAAGGGCATGTTTGGTAGGAATTTTGAAAAATCAAAAACTACTTTTGAAACTAAAAATTTATTTTTAGATATGTTCGGAAATTTTTTTTGAAAGTGCTTTATTTGCTTAGAAAGAGATTTTAAAAGAAATCGACCCAAGATGATTTCCTCATAAAGTTCTTCTAGAAAAAAAAACAGAAATAGAAACAAAATCAGAAACCTTGCTAAACTAAAATTAAGAAAGAAAATAAGTTCTTGCTCCAGTGTAAGATTCTAACTTCATGGCTCGTACAAAACACACCGATAAGGAAATGTTGAGAAGCGTGTTCAAAATCAGTGGAGGAAATGGCGTGTGTGGAATGGAAAAGGGAACAGAGGCTGTGGCATAAAAATGGAACCGAGACCCTGTGTGCATAGGCCACTTGGCCATGCGGTCACATGGTCATTCATAGGGACTACCAGTCCCCATTTGAGCTACTCTATATGACCACATAGAGTTTCTCTATGCGGTCGCATAGGGTATTTAACTTGATCGTTGGAAGGCCATTTTTTTTTTGACCGTTTTTGACCGTTTGTGTTCAAATTTGGTGGCTTTTCAACCTAGTTTTGGCATGGACGATTTTGTTCATGAAAAAATTTGATATAAAAAATATATGAAAGATCATTCATTCCATAAAATATAAGAAACTAGTTCTTCTTCACATTCATTTTTCTCCATTTGTGTTCTCAAGTTTAGGTAGAATTATATCTTATACTTTGGTGTAATTCTGCAACAAGGTTTAATTACTCCTACAAATCATTTACCGGAAACCCTTTAGCATCTCAATCAATTCGAAGAGAAGCAAATATAGTTTGAGGACAGCAATCACGCGTTTGGGCTTTCAAGTTTGATTCTGATTTTGTTCGTCTTGTTGCTGGTTTTTTGGTGTGTTTTCTTCTCTACCTCCGGTGCTTCTACAACATGAAATAGATTAATTATTTTAAGTATGAAAATTAAGAGCGTGGGACTAGTCAATCTTTATTCATAATTATCTTACGAACCCAGTTGTAGTTTATTAATCTCTTAACTCTCGTCGTATGCTAAGAAAAACGAAGAATATGGTTTCTGAATCCTATCATATTTGTGGAAAGAAGATCCTTGCAAGTTCGCCTGCACGGACATTTCCTTATTTAGTACGTGGACTATATCTCAATCTATTGAGCCCGTGAAGCAAGACTCGACAATCTTCAAGTAAAGCTTTATTGAGTTTCTTTTTTGTATTTGTGCAATTATTCTCGAGTGTATAACGTGTTAATCACGTCATTGTTTGTACATGTGATTGTCACTGAGAATATGTACATGTGGACATTTGACATTATTCGTGTCTTAATTATTATCACAAATTATTTTAGCAGTTCATATTTCGTCGTTTTCAAATTAATGATACAATCACGCACGCATTCACAGAGGACGATGTTGATATGAATTTGTAAAGTAGCATAACTAATCACGTCAACTTTTAGATGAGAAATCTATTTTGTTGGATTATATGAAATATTCGTTTTTTTGCTAACCACCATTATTATAAATGTCAATTATGCTTCTTTATCACATAGATTAAAAAGTAATTAAGTTAGGGTAGTTAAATAAATGGTAAAAATAATTTAAGCCCCTGTTTGGCCCTCATTTTGGGGTGTTGAAAAATGTGGAGAAAAGATACATTTTTTCAAGTGATGTGATGAAAAATAAGAGGTTAATAAATATGTATTTTTTTTTGAATTTGCATGTAATATTATTTTTTTTATGAATGTGTGGTTGAAATGAAGAGAGAAAAAAAAATTAATATAATGTAATGGAAAAAAATGGGGGCCAAACGGGGGCCAAGGGGCGGCACATCATTTTAAATTGGTGGCATGGTGGGGTTTTCGACTAGGTTAAAATTGTAAGAATGGGAACTGTGGTTGACCGTGGTTGGATTGATCCTTCTAAAGAAATACCCTCCTCCCCCAACCAACACAGGGGCTAGCTTGCTCCCACAAGTGACGGGTGGGCGAAGGGGCCCAAAAGACACAGTTGGGGGCAAGTAAAATAAAGAATTTCATTTTCTTCTTCTTCTTTTTATTTTTTCATCAATCGAAAATCAAGATTCGATGAGACATGAAAACACGAGACTTTCTACTCACGTCCTTTACTTGGTCCGAGTGAGATGCTAATACGATTAATTGAGTGAGTAATCCTAATGTTTTTCGTCTTTTAAATCAACATTTGTCGCAGGAATTTGAACCCGATATTTTTACTTGCCAAATTTTACCTACAAGCATTATGTCAAATGTTTATTAAATGGCAATTTACTATTTAAAGCTGTTTATAAACAGTTGCTTGCACCATTAAATACTTTTTCTTTTTCCTTTATTCTTTGTCTCTCCACGTTACAGCTCTAATGAAGATCTCTTTATGTTCCTGTCTCTCTTTCATTTTTTTTTTTTTTAAATCTTTCTTGAGATTATTGGCAATTGTGTTCAGAGCCTGCGAGCAAAAAACCAGGGAACAATTTCTGCATAAAAATCATCATTATTTTATATGCCGTTTAAGTTTGTCTTCTGTTCAATCCTTTTCAACCTCTGTTTCTTGTCTTTAAATCAAATCAAATGCGAGCCAAATTGCACAGTGTCCACTCAGATATTATTCACTGTTCGTTCACTGTATAATGTTATAAAGCTGCAGCAGTTTTGATTGAAATTGGCGGGCTGATTCGAATGGGTTGTTCTTGTGGTACATCAAGGTGTCCATAATGGACACCTTGCACCCCCCTATTGGATGAAGTGTCGGAGGGATAATGGACACCTTGATGTACCCCTAATGTACATCTATCATTTTCCGATTCGAATAGGCACGACCTATAACTGGGCCCGCTTGGACACCTCTAACTTACGTTATGAAGTGATGTTGTGTTTCGTGAACTTATCTTTCAACTTCCTTATTACTGGGTTGAACTACTGCGTGCACAATCCCAGAAGGATGGTGGTGTTCGTGTTCGGAAATCAAATTTTCTCGAACTAGCTATTGCTTAGAAGGTATTGTTAAAAGATCATGTATTATTGTACACGATTTAATGCTACGAAAATATATACTAAAATAAGAAAAAGGGAAAGTTTCCTTTAAAACAAGAAGACTGAAGACAAACTAACCTTTGAAAAATCCATTTTAAAACTTCAGTTTTCAAGAAAACCAGTTGAACATCACTCTTTATGCGGGTCCTCATTTTTTACAGGGTACCTTTATTGATGATCAATCTACTATAGGAAAAAGAACTGAATGGGGGATGACTTGAAGATGTGTAAATGTTACTTTTAGATAAATAACAATTTTAAAGAAAGTTCCACTAAGGTAAAGATTACTTCTCTATGAGTTAAATTAAAAGAGACATAAAGTTGGTTTGCTTTTCAATTATAATGAATAAATAATTTATTTAAAACTTTGATCTACGTTAACTTTATACATAGATATTTTCGCGTCAACTTAGATTAAGGGTGTGTTGAGCCACATTATTTTGGAAGAATGTAATTTGGAATAGTAGATTGATAGAGAATGAGTAGTTGAAAAAGAAGGAAAAGTTATTACTGTGATGAAAAATATTATTTTATTGAAAAATGTGTGCTTGAAAATGAGTAAAAAAAATGAGAAAGAAAATTTTAATGTGTACCAAACATGAGCTAAATCAGTAAAAGAAAGCATGTTTGAGTCTTAAAGGGCAGATGTGTTTAACTACAGTTCAATATCTCGTTTAGTGTCTTATCATTAGATGCTCAAACATGCTACAATACCTCTGTTTGTTAATGATTAAAATCTGAATTTTAATAGATTTTGATAAAAGTTGATGAAATGTGTGAAGAAAAGTTGTGAGTTCTATAAAATATGTGATGTGATTGAAATTAATTGTTAATTTTGATTTATATTAAAATCTAAATTTTAATTTCTATCAAACATGAGCAAATGTGATTTGAAGATGCTTGACCATCCATGTGCTTGATTTCTACTGTTCTAAGTCCAAATGTTCGACATGTAGAACTTTAACTAGAGCTAGTCTTTAAATATGCTCACGCAGCTCAATTTGTTGTGTGTATATCGATGTTTGAACGTTCAATGGGCCGAATTCTTGGCGGAAATAAGATAACATTTCACACAAAATGTGTGAAGAATTTGCAAAAAAAAGGGCAGGCTGGCACTATGGAAGATCGACATTAAAATAAAAGGCCTTACTTGATACAAGAACTGCTTTTGTACAGGGCTACTAATTCAGATTCTAATCATACTAATAGACAAAGTTTAAGAAATAGAATAAAAGCGGAAAAAAAAAAACATAAAAATGGTTGGTTAATCTAATTGGGATTTAAATTCTGCACTAAAATGATCACAAAACAGTTTTTTCTTGGCTGGTACAACTTTATGTTGATATATTCAGTTCATATTGTTCCATTGCTTATGGCCAGGAGTCCATTTTGGGCATTTGGGACTGAAATTGCTAGAGACAACCCTGGAATTTAACAGCTCCACTATAGGTGCAAATTTGACACACCGGGGCGTCTTGTACTGGTTAATTGAAGCACCTAAGCTAATGGCATAGTCCATAAGCTTGTCAAAGGTCCCAGCTTCCACTATTTTGATCTCCAGAGGGCCAATTGATTCGCATACACGGTTCTGGCGGTACACCGTGTTGAGTGACTCTTCGATGGTGAGGCAACAATCTTCGAAAACCGAAGGGGGAATTGGAGTCGAACCATTTACATTAAGCTCCCAGAACAGGACATAGTGGCCTGGAATTGTAGTGGTATCGGCGTAGCTTGTGTACTCAGTTAGATGTGCATCAAATGGCATTAAATGAGTCACTGCATTTTTCACTGCATTTTGGAGCTCAACCTCATCGGTTTTGTCGGAATCAATACTTAGAACAACATTTTTCCGGCAAATGAAATTGAATTTCGGGGCATTGTTCTTGAATCCAGCAACACGAAGCACATCCCCAACTCTGTACCGATAAAGCCCTGTAACAAAAAGTTGGTACACGATTAGAAATAATCAATAATGTACTGTAATAAGAAAGAAAAAGAAGCTACAATATTGCTTACTAGAAAATTACCCGCATAAGTGGTGACTACGAGCTCGTATTCTTGTCCAACCTTAACATCAACCAAATCAACCAATTCTTGCTGTTCCTTTTCATTAAGGGATTTGGGCATGGAAATAGAATTGATCCCGCCATTATTTCTTTGGACAGGCAAGAACTCGAAATAGGCCATGTTGGGTATGAGAGTGTAAGAGACTTCGCTCGGTTTACAAAGCGGGTTAAGATTGACACCAAAATAGCATTCTGATGAAGCATACATTGTGCATACAAGAGGTAGGCCATTGCTATAGTAATCAAGTGTTGGTATATATTGTGACATAGTCCCTGTCACAATGACATCTACATACTTAGTATTAGGCCACAACCTAGTAATAATTCCCTGCCATGACTCCCTACTACATTCAGCCTCAATGAAATCCGCCAACTTCGGGTCGGGTTTAAGAATTTTCATCACTGCCTCCCTCACCGATGGATCTGTAATTTTTGGATTAAGAGTTCCTGTTCTAATATCCTTACAAAGAAGGGACGAGTGCTTTTCCAAGAACCGGATTGCACGAATGAAACCTGAGGCGAAAACAGCTCCAACCCGAAGAACCTCCTTGTTTTGACATAACCCACAAAGCATTTGGGAATACATACTTTGGTAAGAGTCAAGGCACAAAATGGTTTCATTTGGACTAGTATAGTTTGTATAGGGATCATAAGGCCTATTCTTGAAATGATTACTTTTGTAATAACTAGTTAACACAGGCCGAGCCACCAGTCCACCTGGTGTTTTAGCCTCAGATTTTATGAATAAAAAATACATTCCTTTGCCCTTGTCTAAGCCAGGAACAAACTGGCTCATCACAGGCATCAAAAGGCTATAAAGCAATGATCTCCTCCCCAATTCTTCCTCAATGGTAGGCATCAGTTTTCTCTCCCCACCAGATGTCCCTGAACTGCATAGCATAAGAAAACCCACGTGCATGAATATATTATACAAATATGAAATAAAAACTATTAACACCTGAGCTAGGCCTTGATCTCTGCATATATGAAATAGTGATAAAAATAAAATACGCACCTAGTCAAGAACTCAGAAATGGGCTGAGAGCAAAGAATAGGCGATTTATCGCAATTGGCGATACGGGTAATATCAGGCTGAATATCTTCATATGTAATGACAGGCATGATTTTCTTGAAAGTCTCTCTATCAGTATGCCCATTGAGTCCATTTCTTTTCAAGTACTCAACATGGGCATTTCTAGAGAGAATTTCAGCAAGAACCCTTTTTTGAACTTGATCAGCGTTTGCTGTAACATCTTCAATAAACTGAAGAGTCTTCTTGTTTTTTTCAGCCACATCATATTCATATTCAGTGGGCTTCTGGGGTTCTTTTGGTGCTTCAGGCATGGCTTCCCTTTTTCTTCTCTTTATATCAAATATATATGTGCAGAAATCTAAAGAGAAGAATGGATAGCTATATAAGAGAATTGGTTATGGGGTGTGGCCGGAGAGGAAGAGAGAAGAGGATTATATAGAGGAAATGAAGGGGGTTGGGTGTTGGGATGGCCCACAGTTTTAGTATTTAAAAGTAGAAAAGGGTAGAGGGGATGGTGGCTTAATTGTGAATATTAATGAGGGTTTGTGGCAAAATTGTTTTTTTCCAATTTGGTCGAACAGAGCATGCTTTTATCCCTCACGAAAACATAAAACTTTCGTGCTGCATATAATTTGCCTGTCACAATTCTGGCAGTGTACCAAGTTTTTCTTTGAGGTGCAATAAATAACCCTCTTCTACCTGCCTAATCTCTCTTTCTTTTAATTATAGACCAAATTAATTAATTAATTAATAGGGTTTTGGATTAATTGAGCTGCTTTTCTTTTGCATTATTGTCATCTCTAAAAGACATCTACGTGAAAAGACGCCCATAATCTCGTAAAAAGACATTTATACTCGTAGAATAATACTCCCTCCTTATCCTTTCACTTTGGTCCATTTTCACCTATTTCTTCCAAATTACGCCATATCCATAGAATTGCCACCTAAACCAAAATATGAGAATACTAAGTACATTTAGGCATAAAATAGTCATATGAACGCATTAAATAAAGATGTAAAATGTGTATTGTACATTCCTATCAAATATAAACTAATAAATTCAAATTAAATACTTTATTCCACTGCAACGATGCCAAAAACGTGATCATGCGAAACCCATAAGCGTACGCGATTTTTAACAACTAATAGAATTAATGAGTTGATAGTATTGTTCTATATGGAATAAATTCAATTCAAGTATAATAATTTGTGTAGAATTTGAATTATGTAATGCAAAAGAGTTTTTGATTTAATTTATGCTAAATTAATCTAATATGGCCATAAAATTTTGATTTTTATCAAATTTTGGGTGATTGTATAGAATTTATAGTCCGCCTATTATTATTTATTATAATTCTTGATTTGTAATCTAGTCATATTCGTGCGTTGTTGACAATCGATAAAGCTAGTGTAATTAATTTTTTTTTCAAGATATATTAAATTTATTCTAATCACGACTCGAATTTATTCGTAATCCGGATTTGATGAATAGAATTCGTTAAATTTTAAATTATCTATATTATTGCACATAAATGATTATTCCTAACATGTATTGCACATTTGTTAATTATAGTGAGTCTCTCAAAACTACAACATGCAATTAATTATCTAATTGATGACCAAAATAATAAATAATGCAACATGTATGCAAAATTAAATAAGAAATGCGAGAATTTAATTAAACTACTTATCTTGAATTAAAAATATGATTCATCTTCATCCAATATAAAAATGATCTAGTCAGCATGTTTTTTATAAAAATTACAAGTAATAAAAAATGTCACCTGAATCATGAAATAATAAAAAAAAAATCTTGATTTTCAGTTACAAGGTTGAATTATTTAAAATCTTGATGTAATTAGTTTTCAATTCTTGCCAGGATTTGATCTTCTCTCAAAATATTGTAACTAACCCCTCTTTTTGATGAATTTTATGATATTATTATGTAATAAGAGGCTAGAGAGAGTTTTTCAATATATTGACAAAATTTTGTATTTGTAGGAGTCGAAAAATAGGCCAAACGCATGAAGAAATTCAATTGAGCCCCCGGTTATTCTTCCTGTAAACGCAGTCCAGCATCTTTCAGGTATGTTCAATTTAGTCACCGGTTCTTGATTCTTTATCAATTTAAGTCATTTTTCCGTGCAGCTTCAGCTCTTTAACTTCCAACTTCATCCAATTGATCCCGTAAGGTCTTAAGTCATCACTTGAAGGTCCGAATCAACTCTGGATGCTTGCAATTTAGTCCCAAACTTTGAATTTCTTCTGATTTCGCCCATTTTTCACTTATTTTATGCAATTCCTCAATGTATGTCGAGTTTTACCTATCAAATACAATTAACATCTAATTAAACCATAACCCATCAAAATTAATTATAATTAATACATTAACGACACAGATGAGTGTATAAGAATGGCATGGTATATATTTAGGAATTACTATTTGAAGAACTTTATTTATAATGATTTTTCCCCATAAAATTACATGCGCTCACAATAATTTACCATATTTATTGTTTTATGATCAAAATAGTTTATAATACTTATAATAGAACACAAATAGGGCTTGATTTGTTTAATTTTGTTGATTAGAAAATAATTAAACTTAAATTAGCAATGAGAAGCTGAAGAATGAAGATGATGTTGAAAATTTACTTAACAGCGGAATATAAACAAAATTTTCAATTCTCACCCAGGTTCTATTTTGTACTTAGAAAGAAATTGTGATAGAAATTATATCTTTTGCAAATTCTACAAACTCTTTTGTTGATTTTGGAACACGAAAAATCACGATCTATAATCCATAACTATCCAATTGTCCAACTACCAATGAAAATTCACACAAGAAACAAGAATCAGACAACTATGATTTTTCTTTTCTTGTGCTACCAATAATATGAATTATGTTATGTTTTAGTTTTCCGAAACATATAAGTCCAAGTGGGCTTGACCTATCTCTTAAACTTAACCCGATCCAATATGTAATTAATTCAATTAATTAAATTTGGTATATGAATTAATTAATCCAATTAATTAATTCGGGCATATTAACAAATAACTTAATTAATTGTACAACATTTGTTAATTAATCGATTTTCCATTTGTGTGTGACTCATCAAGTTCCCGATCACGATACCTAACGGCGTGAATTACTATGTTGATCTAATCAAAATCAATAAATTAAAATACCATTTTTTAATTTATCATTGATTCACATCCGTCGTCCCATATTGACATCTAACAATGTGTCAGGGTAATACATGTGATGGAAAATGTCACATGGTATGACAAAATCAAACTTGTTCGTTTACCCTGAAACTATAATCTATTCTCAATATGATCTGATTAATTATGATATATGAATATGTGTCAATCTCATAAGTCGAGAACTCCTTTTCAACTTATGAGTACACATTGACCAAATATTTCGTTGTAGATCATAATCTCTAATTATCTAAGAGTGACGAATTATCTATTAATCATTCACAACCTTCATATGATTCTTGACGTACCGGAACGATGTCGTATTATCGACCCTTGGCAGAGCAATATTCAATATCATTAAAGTATGACTGTCCTCATATAAAACATTGACACTATGGTGACTTCAAGTCAAATGACCAATTTCACTATCGAACGTTAGATATTTAACATTGACACTTGGATAGTTATTCATGTAAAATCTCCCCAACGGATCTCCAATATTTTGTTCTATGACAAAACATTCACGTATTCATATAATTGTCACCACACTTTAACTTGTGAGATCAACTACTTACATCACAAGTAAGAAATGTAACACGTGATGGTCTATTCGTAATACAATATCTGTGTTTCGTTATTATTTACAACCACGAATGATTTAAAATTCAATTATATGTAATTTGTATCTCACAATCACAACTTCTTGTGATTAACAAATTACAAATACTTGAATTTACAGTTTTTATTATTTAATTTATTAGAATATTAATTCAATTAAATGATAGATATTGCTATAAATATATATCAAAAGTGTTTATATTCAAAGTTGATTGGACTTAGGACATAATACTTACAGATGAAACTCGTTTTGAATAATTTACTACAAATTTGGCTTTAGTATCATATGTATGACAAATCTTTGTTTGAAACTTTTATTAATTAACACTATAATATTCTCTAACTTTGAATTTTTGCTAAGATATTAGTATTTTGATGGGTAGCGTGTCTTCAAACAAAAAAGCAATTAACAAACAATTTGAAAAAGTGTCCTACGAAATTAACTGCTAAATCAAAATAGTTAGTTCAATCCTGACAATAATAATCAAGAACCGACCCCTAATTGAAAGAATGCAACATCTTACCTAACTTATAAGAGACGGTGTTGAAAAACACGATTTAAAAAATAAATTTATTACTTTCATTTCTAAATATTTAATTTTTTACATTACGTAGGCTGACAAAGAATGCAGAACTTGCATGTTTTAAGAGCATTTTCAAGAGATTCTTTAAACATGAGATACTCTCTATTTTAAAGAGTCAAATTTAAAATCATGATCCAAGAGACTCTTTAAATTAACATTTTTTTAATAAAAAAAAATAATAAATATTTTAAATAATTACACATTCATATTATCTTAGGATAAAAAATATTGAACTGAAATTTGGTTTGTCTAGATAAAGTAAAATAATTATAATACTTGGTAGGAATTAAATTACAATCCCTGTGGATTCGACACTCAACTCTACTACTATATTAAAAAACTTGACACCGTACACTTGCGGTATAAATTCACGTTATAGAAAACGCGTGACACTTCTCCATCCACCCCGTCCCAAAACTACCGCCACAACTACCAGACGGCTCCACTGCACCCACGCAACGTCGGCGCCTCCATCTCCATCACACCACATCTCCACCTCAAATCCACAACTACCAAAACCCAATTGTCCACAAGACAAGATTCGACTTTTGACATAAAAATACAATTTGGGAATAAAAATATACAAGGTGAACAAGCTCACATAATTTGAAGATAGCACGAAAATAATTGGCTGAATCATCCATTTTGCATCTCTAAAAGTGAATGAATGGCCTTCCAATTCATCAGATTGACAGGTGAATAGATTTTTACTTCTTCCCCCTTTTACACAAAAATCTATACCAAATATTATCCTTCAAGAAATGCCGAAATGCTTATATCAGAAAGTAAATGATTTCCTTCCAAGAGAAAAAGAAATGTACCTTCTCACCATAAGTTTCATCTTTATGATTCGCATCAATGGCTCTAACAGCCATTACGTGGACATGATTCGTCCCTACAAACAACCTAAGGAGATGTTGTGGTGTAATGGAGGTGGAAGCGCCGAAGGTGGCACCGGCATTGAGTGGGTGCGATAAAGCCATCTAGTAGTGGTGATGGTTTTGGGATGGGGGCGGGTATGTGTGGGATGGAGGGAGGAGAAGAAGTTATTTAGTTTTTTATCTTTGATTTTAATTATTTGATTTTAGTTATTTTATTATAAAGAAATGTAAAGTTATCATTTTAACCTTTTAAAATTAGTCAAAATTATTATCAAAGTCAATTATTTGGTCAACTAACGACAAACCAACAGTTTTCTTCCATTTGGAATTCATGTGCGGGTTTTTACAAGATTTGGTATCGTGGATGCAACAAAATAAAGGTTTGAGTCAAATCTGCATAAAAAGTGAAAGATTTGGTACCGTAGATATAATTCTCCATATATATTAAACCATTAACATGTCGTTTGATAGCAATTTTAGTATTGACAATTATTGTTATTTTTTAAAAAGTTGGATTATTAAAAGAGACTCACGATAGGGATGGCAAAAAAATTCGTTCAATCCGATACTCGTGGGGCTCCGCCCCGAATGGGACGGGGATTACCAGCCTAAACGGGTAAACGGGGCGAGGACGGGATGAGGGTCATTACCCCGAAGTGGGTATGGGGCGGGTATGTGAAATATAGTCCCCGCCCCATTTAAAGTTAATTTCAAATTTAAGTTTTTTATCGAAAAAAAATAATAAATTTGTCATCATTTTTAAAGAAAACATACTTTGTTTTTATCAAATTAGTAAAAAAAAAAAAGCAAAATAATAATATTTACTAACTAAAGATATTAAGAAAATAAAAGCAAAAAATAAAAAGAAAATAATAAATGGGGCAAGAGACTTGCCCTGCCCCGTCCCATTTTAACTGGGTATGAGGATGGAGTAAGGTAACAAAAATACTCGACGGAACGGGGATGAAAATGTACGACTCGTCTCATACCCGTCCATTTGCCATCCCTACGCCCATAACTTACTCTTATCCAAAATGATGGCACAAATTATTGACACTAAAATAACGACAAGCATTTAATACATTGTTCAAAGATAAATAAATTATAACTTATTAAACATATATAAATTATTTATTGATTAATTAATTTTTGGTCAACTCTATAGTCAACAAGATCCCTAAGTTCACCGAAAGTGGCACTAATTAATCTAATATTGTTTGAAACTCTCCCACATTCAAGAATGATTGTTGCCTCAAGAGCCCTCAATCTTACATCATTCCGACATCATCTCACACCTGGATGCCACGTGTCTCGTGTTGAACTAATCCTTTTCTTCTCTAATTACAAACGACATCCCACATAGCTTTAACCTGTCAATTTCTTATTATAAACAATTTCCCGTTCTCCAATCAAATGGACGAATAGTGAATTGATATAACGGTTAACATATTGACAGAAGTATTGAACCATAATAATTTGTTTACTAAATATATAAAAACACGTGACCATTCATTTTTTCAATCAATTGACTTGATCTAACGATCACAATGATGATAGAAGTATTGAACAATTTTAATTTCAGAGACTTACTAAATGTATAAAAACGATTTGACATTTAAAAATATAAATAAGATGAATTCATATAGAATCCCTACAATTGATGACCCAAGAAGTATTAATCTACAATTTGAAACTGTGAAATGCTCAATTTTGCTTTCAATCACACGCATATAATTTACATACGCTAAAGCGATTTTTACAATGGGAAAAAAGAAACTCAAGATATCAAAATGCAGACACCATATATGATCTAAAATTGTAAAATAATGTTACGTAGCATTGCATAAACTTAACTGCTGATGACAAAATGTCTGAATTCTATTCTGTCCAGTATGAAATCAGGACGACCCGCTGGGTCTTAGCTCAAAATTATATTTTGCATTAAAAATAGAGGGGGAATTGAGGGTAAGCGGGTGCGCCAATTTGGGTAGACCCGGAACCAAGTGGGACGCCTAGTGCTTGGTGCTGTGAGCCTGTGACAATGTGTAGTGAGGATTTCTGGGAATGTTTATATATTCTGTACGTTTTAATATAAATGTGGGAGACAGGGACAGTAATGCAAATCTTTGACCGTTGACTTCTTATCTGGGGATATTTCTTTTTTTAATCATTTCAGTTTTTTACATCTCGAGAAAATGTTATACATAATTTATTCTTACTCGACCAAGTACCCTCCTCGTTCGGACAACAATCCATTCCTACTTTCATTCGTGTGCATGTGTATAGAATTATGAACTACGTTAAATTAAACAAATTTCTTATTGTATTGTTAATAGTTTTTCTAGTTGGAAATGCATTTTTAGCATTAATGATGAGGACAAGAAAAGCAACTTTCATTGAGAGACAACATATTGTGTGATTATACAAATCAATCTTGACTATGACAATTCAAAACGGTAAAAACAAATTGTTTGGGTGTGTGATTAGATGTGCCACTTGAAAAGTAATGCCTAGGTGCGCATTTACACACATATAGGTTATCAAATCATCGATAAAATCAAGAAATAAAAAGAAGAACATATGGTAGTATGGACTATGAAGGACAACATGTCTCTTTAAATATTTCCTTTTTTCGAACATTCATACGTGTCTAATCTACAACACTAACAAATGGATAAGAAAGTGTTTGTACTTATCAGGTGTGAGTCGTTCAGTGCTTAAATCAGAAAATAAAATTGAAATGAATGTACATTTAGAAATATAAACGAAATATTGTTTTGATAATCACATAGTTCTCACCGTAAAATAAAAATCAATTTGTATTCCAACCCATTTAAAGCTGGTAGCTATTATTTGTACTAGCAACCGTCCAATTAACTAAATATAATAATTTTAATTATTCCTTTACGTTAAATACAATTCATTCTCTACGAGGAGATGACACAGATACAGAACGGATTGTAATCCGAAGAAAGTCTAGTTATGAGTTTCTTGATCGAGTGCATGCATGTTCAAACTAGATTTTGTCGCACAAGGATACAGCCCACAGGATAAATTAATAAAGAAAAGTTGCTTAAATTAATTAATCAACTTTTTACAGATAATAATTAACTCAACAGACAATTAATGTGGTCCTTAATCTGCTGTTTCCATCCAGCATAACAAGCAAGATATTGTCAATATGCTAATACTATATTTAAACATTTTATAAATCCAAAAGCTGTAATTACCGTATCGTTAAGGCAGGATCCTGCCTGAAATGTGACATTCTGATTTTAACTATGATTAATTAATAAAAACTAGGTTGTCTAATCTTCACTTTGATTGGCTATTCAAGGGTTAATCAAATCAATGCAAACTGTATAGTTCCCTTTAATCACATGCAACTTTTTGCATGGAATTTATATATTACTTGGAAGTGTGACAGCACAAATCTCGATTATTTAGGTTCGGTTATCAATAAAAATCTCGACGATTTAGGTCCAATTACTAACAAGCATATTGTGTAGTACGTAAATGTACAGATTCGACACTCACTTAGCACATTTAGTACTGCGTTTTTTCAAGACTTTTGTAACTAGAATTGTGGTTTTTCATGGTGTCTTGCTTTAATATTCGCCGAGTGATAGTGTATGTTGTAAAAGTTACTCATACTTACTGTCAAAATGAATAACTTATTTAATCAATTTTGGAAATGCAACACTTATAAGCGTATCCAAACGTGCTGTATTTTATTCATTCCTCGTGCTTTAAAATGGCGTCTTTGCTTTAATTATGGGCTGAAAACTCCTTGTATATCAGCAACCCTACACTGTTGAATTATTGGGGGAATCTTTTCTTGAGGCGAAAAAAGTAATTTTGAGGGAAATAATGGGAGCAATAAAACAATTTGACAGAAGAAAAAATGCTATTCTGCAGATGGCTATCTACCAGTTGTCCCATCATACATATACTTTGCAATGTTAATGTCTGAAAATAATGTCTCCTACATTGATAGTGTTGTAAGCATCATTATCATACGACGTAATTCTAGTTACGTTACGTTTGTTGTCATCTCCCATTTTTTTGTCAAATTGGTCATGCATTGTCACACGTAGGTTGTGCCCCAGAACGCACAACACGTACACAGCCCGTGTTTGGCAAAATATCCGCATACTCTTAGGGGACAACTACATCTAGATAGAATAATGCTGTAAAATCTTGTGCGTTATTATACTGTTGTAAAATCTAACAATGCAAGCAAACATACCAAAACATAACATGAAATTATTCATACCAACAATACATAATAATTTTGCAGAATTACATGTATGATTGCATGAATTCTCTTTTATGAGATTCCTCTACTTTATTTTCTTCCACTTTTTACAGTAATTACAGTGCCATGAAACACGTATCATTGGAGGGGAAATATATATATAGATACACCAATATCATCTATATCTATACATGTACAATTATATGTTTATAAGATGACATATTGTTGCAAGAAGTGGAGTACTTGGATGGTACTCATGCCAGTCCTTGCATTATAAGTTGATGACATAATGTAATGTTTTTTAATGTTGTCCATTTCTTGAATCAACTAGATAAGCTTAATACAGTACAGTTACATCAAAAGTCAAAAATCTCATCCATTTTCCACTACCCAACAAAATAATCCAAAAACCCACTAACAATATCAAGACATTATGCATTCCCTTTGTGCATTTGCCTCAGTCAAGTCTGATGGAAAGCCCTAAAAGTTGAAGTCTTTTCTGTGATCTTTTTAGACCTTGAGAGGATATAAATGTAGCCGAAACCCGAAAACTTGGGCTTTTTTCATATGCTCGTGTCTATTATCTTATGCTTTATCTCTTTCACTTTGATGGTCGACATTAGTGATTTTACTCTACAAATTCATCTTTTTTTGTGGTGATTATGGGGGTGATGCATTGGTCTTTATCCAGTTACTGTTCATGCACACTTGTCGGGCAAGTGCTCCAAATGTTAAGGACACTGTTGATGCATTTACTGTGCAGAATTATTACTGTCAATGTTGCAGTGAATAAGAGAGGGAGTGTGGTTCAAATGTTTCTTGTTTACTTAATCAAATCATTGTCCTTCAGATAATATATTATGCCATTTAGATTTTTTAATGGTAGAACTTATAATGTACAGACTAAGTTACAGAAATGCAGCATTCATATAACTAAATGGATAAATAGTTCAAATGATTATATTTAGGGAAAAAAGCCATTCTACCAGAAAGAATTCACCAGAAATTTCATACGGAGGTGGGTCCCATTGGTGAATAAAATATTGCAAAAAATGGCCGGCCCCACCTGCTGTCTCTTTTCTGGTGAGTTTATGGGTGTACAGTTTTTGTACATCCGACTGAATTGTAAGAGCTTGAAGTTTGCAGGTAGAAACATTTGAATATATATCTTCAAAAAGGCATTAAGATCATGTTTGGCTAACTTTAATTGAACTTATTTTTAAGTAACTTAAGCTTACCTTGTACAAACACAGAAGCAGCAACGCTAACCTTGAATTATACTAGCCAAAATAAAGAAATAAATAAATAAAATAGAAGAGATACTGGAATTTCTATTGAAGGAAAAGAATACGATATTATTTAAGAGCATGTTTAATAAACTCGGGACATGACTAACAAGATTAAGGATGTACATATGAACACGACTGATAAGATTAAGGACGAAAGACACGATAAAATATATCCATAATTTTGTTCACTTCAATGTATCAAACTTGTGATAGAAGTTAACTCGAAATAATTTCCTTCGATGTTTTTCTCTCCTCTTGTAAATCTTTATTTGCAACTTTCCTTCGTTATTGGTTCTTTTCTCACATCAGAGGAAAAAATTCCATTTAACGCATAAGGTACGTTAGATAGTATCGAACTATGATCTTTTGTTTATATTTTTAATCTCGTTCTACGAACTATGTAAGTGGACGGACTATATTAATTTAGCAAATAAATACTCTGGACAGGAACCTCCAGTAATTAAACCAGATTTCATAATTGACTTAGACAAAGTAGTTCATGCAGATGATGCATAACAATGATTTTACCAAAAAGATTTGCTTAATTAATTAATTAATGAAAGATCATCAACCGACAAAATTGTTGAAGCTAGTTGCCTAAATTAGCTTTTTACAAGAAGATTGCCATTTGAAAATCTGAATTAGGGCAAACGCTTAGATTGTAATCATGTCTGTCAACTGGGTTTATTAAAAGCACACTAACCAAACCATGAGCAATACACTTTCAATATGACAACTTTGAGCAGTGAATCAATGGCTAAATGGCCTACAAAAAAAAATTCATTCCCAAATAGGAAAGAAATACATATAACTAAATCGTGTTTGGTGGGATTTTCTAAATTCAATACATTAAATTGATGGAAAGAATGGGGAGCATAAAAAGGAATGAAAACATAATGGTGACCTGGGTTGTGGCCCAAATCACGTGGCAGTAGCAATAAAATGAGTTTGTCCCTCACTTTACAAGGTAAGGATTGGAAGACTAGTGATAACATTTAAGTGTTGAGAGGCCCAAATTTTTTTTCATTATGGCCAGCCATGTAAGAGAGGATAACCATTAATTTAAAGTGGAAAACATGACAAGATGGATCAAAAGTATGAATAAACAAATTAATCCAACAAAACACTTGTTTTTTGTTTTTGGTTTTTCAAAGCACTAAATTGGGTGCATGAACAAGCATAGGTCAAACAGTTTGACATGAATTACGACTTTTTTTTTTTCCGGTTCCCAAGACTCACTTCTATCGGTTGTACATTTTTATCCCGAAATAGTGAATTTAGTTCATATAAACAATTTTGATGATGCTGCTGC
Organism: Fraxinus ornus; assembly: GCA_903798235.1. Taxonomy (NCBI): domain Eukaryota; kingdom Viridiplantae; phylum Streptophyta; class Magnoliopsida; order Lamiales; family Oleaceae; genus Fraxinus; species Fraxinus ornus. Next base: position 41,127 of record CAIGRF010210393.1, read on the forward strand.
TAACATGGCCCTTTTTAGACTCCTCCTCCTTAAAGGAGGGCAAAACAAGTGGCGAATTGAGAATGTCTTGAGACTATTTGGTCCATATTCTATGTGAATGTTAACACATTGAGAGAACCTTTTCGTATTGATAATATTCGAGATTGTGTAGTATTAAGAACCGAGGAGATTGGTACGATACCACTTGTTAAGAATTATGTAATTTTCCGATCCATTTGTTATAATTCAGGATTGAAATATCGAAATTGTATGGCAAAATATGAAGTATATGATCGTAAGCAAAAGAATAATAAAAGACAAAAAATATGATAGAAGAATTTGGAGATTTTATTGACTCATGAACAATAATAGATAAATATACAATTGATACGAAATTCTAGTAATCACCGAAACCAAGCTATCATATATTCTCAAAACATTTCGACTAAATCGTAGAGAAGAGTTCAGTATATATAGGCAACTATGTAGGGCGACGTCCAAACCCTAATAGATGAATTGTAGTTGAAGTATGAATTGTAGTTGAAGTAGAATGTCAAAAAAGTGTTAAAACGCGAAAATGACCTGGGCCAGATAACTCTGTCGCTCGAGCGATAAGCTAGCGACAGTTCCATCGCTCGAGCGCTAGGCTGGCGACAAGAGAGCGACCAAATCGAGCAACAACTAGCAGTAGGCTAGCGAAAATGCGGCAACTTTTTTTTTTTCCGGTCCACCTCTTCAAGTCTAATACAAATTTAAACTCCTAATATGGCTTCCAAATAGAATTTCAATTTGAATAAGAGTCCAATAACATTTCAAACTGAATCTTCTTGACGTGCACTTTAATTAGAATTCTTCAATTACGTTAATAAAGAATTCGGATCACACCCAAATTCTAACATATAAGATTACATATTAAAGATAAGAGTTTTCTCCTTAGCTTGCGCAAGAACCTGCTCTTGAGCGAGAATAAGAGCTTGAATCGATTGATAATATCTCATTCGGATCTCAGATACCCACCAAGTTATGAAAGTTGCAGATCTTCCATAAAACTAATTCATACAAGTCTTTGCAAAGCCATAAGGTAATATACAAGATTTACTTCAACATTGTATATTCTGGTGCCTCGAAGAATATTGGCTTTTTTTTTTTTGGCACACATTAGGAATTAATAAATTCGAAATAAAGGGGTTTGCATTTACTATTAGAGTAAAAGAGACACGCATTCATAAGAATGACATGAACAGAGACGGAGCTAGGAGGGCAGCCCTCCCCCAACATCGTCCGTGATCCATTATTCCTAGTTAATTTGTAATGTATTTTTCAGTTTTGCCCCCCCCC